>CM070789.1:11874467-11966967 GCA_036346955.1 Dipus sagitta | reverse complement strand
GTGCAAGTAAATATCCAAACCTATTATTACCCCATGTCAGGGTTGTCTGTTTGTTACTCTTTGTCAGTGTAAGATCAGCAACACTACAACTATTCAAAGACAATTGTATTACAAGTAACAAATGACCATAATTCAGGCAAGAGACGAATAGCATGAACTAAAGCACTTTGTTAGGAACGAAATTGACTTGGGGATAACCAAATAGAATGGTTTCAACTGGAAGATTTATTGGAAATAGGAATGAAGAGAAGACCATGAGGCATTTATATTTTCATTAAACAAATATTTATTGAATAATAAAATAAGAATGCTTGAATCACAAGGGCAGATACTGGCTAAATCTTGACTAGCAGTAGTGAAAAATAAGATACAGTCTATGCCCTTACAGAATTTATAATTTACTGGAACGATGTAGGAGGAGGACAAGAAAGAAGAAAGGAACTAAAGAATTAACAGCAAATGCAAGACAAATTATTATTGGCTTAGAAGGAAACTAGTTGGATGTTATACGCAAAAATCATCTGCAATAAATCAGAAACAGCACCAAAGGAGATGATGCTTGTGTCTCAGACTGAAAGAAGAATTGTAAGCACTTTGGTAAAATATTGACAAGAGAAGGACTTTGGCATAACTGAGAGACCCAAAAGAGACTGCATGAATAAAATAGACAGAGCAAGGAGAAGCATAGGATGAAGTTACGGTAAAAATGTCAAGGTTGAAAGAATAACACTCATCTTAATATTCTTATAAGCCACGTTAAGGAGTTCTAATTTTTTTAACAGCAAAATTGTTGAAGAGAATAATGTGTTTCATTTACCTTTTTAAATTTATTTTATTTTATTTCATTTTTATTTATTTGACAGAGAAGAGGGGGGAGAGATAATGAGCACGACAGGGCCTCCAGCCACTGCAAAGGAACTCCAGACACGTGCGCCCCCTTGTGCATCTGGCTAACGTGGGTCCTTTGGCTTTGCAGGCAAAGGCCTCAACAGCTAAGCCATCCCTCCAGACCTCATTTACCGTTGAAAAGATCCCTCTGTGATCTGTGCATAGACAGCAGCAGCAGCAGGGGCATAGATGGGTTTGGAAACTTTTCCAGGACCCCACAAAAAGGAAATGAAGGTGCCTTGCTCTACAGGGTGGTGGGGAGAGAGGAAAAATGAGTGGATTAGTGATCTCATGATCCAAACTAGCTTCAGCTCAGGACACCAGGAAGCAAAATGAACAACAAAAGGTATTAAGCAATATCTCTGGCTTGGCCATTGGCTGCAATGGCAAAAACTAAACAGGAATGAACCAAAAAAAAAAAAAAAAAAAAAAAGAAGAAGAAAAAAAAAAGCCAGACTCTAAGTTCTGTTTTGATCCTGAAGTTTGACGGGTACCAGACATCATTTGTGGAAGCAGCGCGGGCAGCCAGTGTGATGAGATGAACGCGGGGAAGTGCGGCCAGACGACGTTATCGCGCCAGGAGCGCTTGACGCTGGTTGAGAGCAAGGACAAGAAGGGGGGAAACAGAGGAATCTCCAAGTCCCAGTAAATTCCTATTTGTTGCCAATACCCGGTAGAAGATATTGTGTGTGTGCTGGTGGGAGCGGGGTTAAAAATGTGGTTGCAGAATTAAAAAAAAAAAAAAAAAAAAAAAAGCAGAAACCTAAAAAGTGTAAAGTCTAGGAAACCAGAGTATTCAGTCTAGTGCTGATGTCTGGGGTGGGATTTCTCCAAAAGGGCAATCTTTCCAGAAATCTCAATTTTCTACGAGGGGCCTTCTCAGAAGGGAGCAGAGGAATTCCTTACCGGGGCCAGGCCCTTCCTACCTTTCTAACCTATAGTAAATGGATAAAACAAATGGATTTTCCTCTTCTTAGGGTCCAAGGACCACTCCTGAATTTATTCAATAGAAAATTACACACTTTGGGGCCCTGTCACCCCTAAACTACTTTATTTGTGCCAAGCAGAGATTGACAATCACATAAAAAGAGCCTCATTCAGGAAAAAAAAAAAAAAAAAAGAGTAGCAACTCATGCTGAATTCTTCTTTAAAACTGTATTTGCTAGGTAAGAAGTGTTTACTGGTGTTGACGTGTGTGGTTATCACTCCTCACTTGTTGATTGTGATCAGTGTGGACTTTCCAGTGGAGTTTTCAAGTTTATTCAAAACAGCGAGCCTGTTTATTAAAGTCAGCAAATTTATGATTCAAAAAGACACCTTACTAAAGGGTCACGATTTTACATTAATAAAGAATGTCTGAAAACATGGAGGAAATAGTACTCTTTGAGCAAAAATATTCTGTTGCTGTGAAATCAGGCATAAATAATTCATTTTTTTCATCGAATTTCCGTTTCTTGGTCTCAGAAAGCCATAGTAGTCTGAAAGGCCTGCTGGGGTGGGAAGGTACATTTAAAAGTTAGCTGGCCCTTCTATACCAAGGTATGGAAACCAATCCTCAAAACCTGCTACAGAACTTCCTCTTGTTTAAAGTCACTTTGAATTAATGTGGTCCATAAGCTCAACTTTATAAGAATCAAGTTAATAAAATGAAAAAGACAGGAAGAAGCGCTTAAAGGGTATACTGCAGGAATAATGTCAAAAAAAAAAAAAAAAAACTGAAAGACCTTCAAAGTATGCCTCCTGTTGGCTTCAATGATACAATGATAATCCTTCTCAAGCACAAATAATTATGGTGGGTCAAGGGTCCCATAGGAATTAGAGGCAGCCTCTGACCCTGGGAAGCTTGCTTTCTTACAGAAGTCAGTGTGATGTAAGAAGCTATTTTGGGGTTGGAGAGATGAGTAGTGGTTAAGGCGCTTGCCAGTAAGGCCAAAAGACCCAGGTTCTATTTCCCAATACACATGTCAAGGCAGATGCAAAAGGCGGCTCATGTGTTTGGAGTTCCTTTGAAGTAGCTAGAGGCCCTGGCATACCCATTTTCATTCTCTCTCTGTCTCAGAAATAATTAATTTTTTTCAAGAAAAGGAATCCATTTTGATCTAATGATTTATGAACAGAGATATGCATGGGGTTCTATGGGAATAGACAAGGCAGGAAGTTATCTCAGCAAAGGGCAGCATCTGAGCTGGGTCTTCAGTGATCATTAGGAAATCTTGAGGAACTAGCAGAGTGTTCAAAAAATTGGCATTCAGGAAGATGATCCATGATTAAATCAAAATTACTAAAAGAAAAAGCAGTGTGGCATACTGGGAAAGATAAAATACCTTGTGAGCATAAAATTTAAATGAAGAAGTCAGCAAAGGCCACATATTGGAGAGTTTTATATGTCATGTAAAAGAGCTTGGATTTTATCATTTGGGGACAGGGAAGCCATAAATCTGAGTGATGTAGTTCCAACAAAGGAAATACAAAATACAACAGACAAGTTTTGTCAGGATATGCAATTAATAATATCAAAATAACCGTTTGTGTTTTGGTAACCTTTTTGCAGACAATAATTAAGTTATACACTGTTATCTATGGGATATATGTTGCCTAGCACATATTCTGTGTTAATTAATAAAAAAAAACCTTTTAAGACATCATAATTTTGTAGATAATTGTTAAAAATTGTTCACAAAGGAGACAGCAGTGCCATTTCTAAATGAAAGCTGAACTCTCATACACAAGCACATACAAATCTCCATTTCATGTTTCTATTTGCATAGATAATGTGATGCCCACCAAATACTTGGCTTGCTTTCCTACATTCTCAGTCCACTAAGGAGGCCCACATGGTTTCTGTCATGGAAAATATAGTGGAAGAGATGCCTACCAATTTGTAGCTTCAGTTTGTGCCGTTCCCAGGATCTTCATTTGCACTGGTGCCTGGCACTGCCCCAGGTTGAGACCCCATGGGCCTGGGTCCCTGAGTTACTCCAGGCAGTAGACCCACTTACTGCAATATCCTCAATCCAACGTTGGTGTCCCCCAAACCAAAATAAAACCAGCCTCTCCACGCCAACGTATCATTCTGTCTTAGTCTCTCTTTTACTGCGATATTCTTTCCCTCTTTTGGACCTCTTTGGAGGTCTCATACACCCTCTTCTGCTGCAAACTCATCTGGAGGGCTACTTTTAGAAAGCATATGATTGTTGAGCTGGGCGTGGTGGTGCACACCTTTAATCCCAGCACTCACGAGACAGAGGTGGGAGGATTGCTGTGAGTTCAAGGCCACCCTGAGACTACATGGTGAATTCCAGGTCAGCCTGAGCTAGAGTGAGACCCTACCTCAAAAAACAACAACAACAAATACATATAATTGTTAAGATGAAAATGATAACAACGAAAAGTCAAAGGCAAACATTTCACAATCAAACTTTGAAGAAAACATACAAAAATGTTAGAGGTAGTTTCCATCTGGCTTTGTTTTTTGCTAACTTTAATGTGGTTTTCAACTTTTCTAAGAAAATCTTGAATTACATTTATATTAAGAAGTAAACTCTTTACAGTTCAATTTTAAAAATCATTTGAGGGCTGGAGGGATGGCTTAGCGGTTAAGGCATTTGACTGCAAAGCCAAAGGACCCAGGCTCGATTCCGCAGGACCCATGTTAGCCTGATGCTCAAGGTGGCGCATGCGTCTGGAGTTCATTTGCTGTGGCTGGAGGCCCTGGCACGCCCATTCTCTCTCTCTCTCTCTCTCTCTCTCTCTCTCTATCAAGTAAATAAATAAAAATAAAATATTTTTAAGAAATCATTTGAATCCATGCCAGACACTTGTTCCCATGAATACCAGACATAAATGCAGTGGCAAGGAGAAACCAGTGAATGTAATCTGATTTTTTTTTTAGTCTGAACATATGTGAAGTTCTTATTTATTGTTCTTAAGACAATCTCCATATATCATCAAATCTTTGTTCCTCTGTTTTTGGGGAAGTGTAATCAAGTATAATCTTACAATACCTAGTTATATGTATTTTCTCGTTTGAATTAAAATATTTATACTCAAAATATATTTTTTTGGGCTGGGGAGATGACTTAGCAGTTAACGCATTTGCCTGCGAAGCCTAAGGACCCTGGTTTGATTCCCCAGGACCCACATAAGCAAGATATACAAGGTAACACATGCATCTGGTGTTTGTTTGCAGTGGTTAGAGGCCCTGGAGTGCCCATTCTCTCTTTCTCTATCTGTCTCTTTCTCTCTCTCTCAAATAAATAAATAAATAAAATATTAAAATATTTATACTTTTTATTACAATTATAATTTTCTACATAGTATGCCCTCTAAACTACATTTAAATACATGGAAAAGTGAAACTTTTATTTTTATTTATTTTGTTTTTTACTAATATGTCTTTCATTCAGAAACATTCACATAGAACCTTATTTCTTTGATCAAAAATTTTCAGTCTATAATATCTAAATTCTCTCCTACTATGAAGAAACTAATATTCATTGAAAAATATCTATGACTTCTATTATTTTCACCCATGTATTTATCATCCCAAATTATTTCTTTAGACTTTTTGTTTCAGTGGATGTGTTTCTGTAAGTTTTGTAGATATGGGGAAAATATTGTGGGAAAACTAAATTAGCACACAAGGTTATGAGAAATTGATTACTTACCTGTCCAGGTATTCTAATTAAATGTTTTATAATTTAATCCCCCCAACTTGAAAATTCAGATTTCAGTTTGAATCAGTGCTTTACTAAAAAATGACAAAATTTGTGCAAAATAAAACTGGTTTACCTCAGACAGCTAAAGCTGATTGAAGTAATAATAGCTTTGCTAAAAATAACCACGGATATGTATAGGCAACAAGATGAACATAACATTTCAAGTAGAACTTTGATCTACATTCTTTCTATTCTTCAAATGTTGTAAGTTTTGAGTTTTGTTTTGTATTGTTGGGCTGTACTTTGTTTTTGTGACAAGGTCTCAGTATATGGCCCACACGGGCTGACAACTTATCTTCCAGTCTTAGCCTCACAAGTGCCAGGAATGCAAACATAGACCATCATCCCTGCCTATGTTATAGAATTGGGTTAAGAGTAGCAAACTGAAGTATCTGATAAATAAACTCGTCACGGTTTCAATATGTTTTTATTCATAATATTTAGTATTTCTTTGCCCCAATAACATTGAAGCAGGACACATGATGTTTGCATTCAACTAAATAGAACATATGTTTCCAGAGAAATTATGAAAACTGGTTTTATACTCTTACATAAAATTGTACCTTATAGGAAGCCACCATGATAGAATAACACCTGGATCCTAGGTACCGTTCTAAGATCTGAGTCAAGGAAGTTTGAGAAAATTTTAGGAAAACATGAAAAACCAAGGTGAGGCCCACCTTAAATGCAGATAGATAGATAGACAAATAGATAGATAGATAGATAGATAGATAGATAGATAGATAGATAGATAGACAGACAAATAGGTAGATAGATAGATAGATAGATAGATAGATAGATAGATAGACAGATAGATAAGTCCAACCCAACAGACTGGCTTCTTTTTTATGCAAGAGAGAGAGAGAGAAAGAGTGCTCCAGGGCCTCCAACCACTGCACTCAAATTCCAGATGCATACACCCACCCCCCCTTGTGCACATGTGCAACCTTGCATGCTTGCATCACTGTGCGTCTGGCTTACGTGGGACCTCGACAGCTGAACATGAGTCCTTAGGCTTTCTAGGCAAGAGGCTTAACCACTTAGCCATCCCTCCAGCCATAATATTTATACGTATTTTTTAAATCACATACCATGGCTATCATCATTATTGCTTATAGTTGATTGCCTCATTTATGGTATGTCATTGTCAGCCAAAAGTGTATATACTTGGGAAAAGTCTTTCTCCACCTCCCTCTCGCCCTCTCTCTGTTGTAAGTGATTTAGAAATGTAAGATGTATTATAGTCAGAGGCATCTAGACTTTCAAGTTCCTGCCGTGCCCTTGGCATTGTGCTGCAAACAGAGGGCTGGAGAAGAGTCACTCTGAGAGAATTTGGCTCCAGAATCAACTGTGATCCTTTAAATTGTCTTCAACCACGCCTTCCCATCTTGTTAGTTTTATCTCTGTAGACTGCATCTCCAGCAATCAGGCCACCTTTCATAGCCTGCCTCATTTCTCAACTTGTTATCATTGCAGCTTCGACAAGGTTCTTGAAATCTCAATCATAAAAGTCATAAAATGTAACATAATATCCACCTCCTATACCTGAGTGAGAATTAAATGAGGTAACCAGAGGCCTACAACGTTGTGGATGCTCAATAAATATTTGTGGTTGTCCTACTAGACATAGGACAATCTTACTATTACTGATTTTTACATCATTAAAACAGACACTTCTGGGCTGGAGAGATGACCCAGTGGGTAAGGTATTTGCTGTACAAGCATGAAGACCTGGGTGAAGATACCCAGCAACCGAGTAAAAACGCCAAGCATGGTGGTGCTCACCTGTTTCCTGGCTCTAAGGGAGGCAAATACGGAGACTCCTCAGGCTCACTCATCAGTTAGTCAGCCGAATCAGTGAGCTCTAGATCCAACATAGGGTGGAGGGTTGGGGACATGGCTTAATGGTTAAGATGCTTGCCTGCAAAGCCAAAGGTCCTAGATTCAATTCCGCAGACCTAAATAAGCCAGATTCACAAGGTGGCGCATGTGTCTGGAGTTAGCTTGCGGTGGTTGAGAGCCCTGGTGCACCCATTCTCTCTCTATCTGCCCTCTTGTTTCTCTCTCTCTCTCTCTCTCTCTCACTTGAATTAATAATAAAAGAAAATAAATAAAATACAAAATAACGTGGAGAGTGACCCAGTAAGAGGTGAGATGTTGAATTCTGGCCTCTTATGTGTGCACCCACTAGCATGCAAACCTGTGTACACATCGACTTGCCGTGTACATGTATGCATACAAACAGAAAAAGACAGGCTCTTCCCCATTTCTATCTACCACTTCAAGACAACCTTCACCTGGCCATTATTTCTGTTGCACCCACCATGATGTGCTGGCTCTCATGCTCAACTTTCAGCCATAGAGAATCCTAAGGCCGACCGACCTTGTGCTCATATGTCAGCCTGTTCTCCTCTGACCATGTCACTTTTTATCTCTTTTCATGTTCTTTCTGCTCTCTTGGAAAAAGACAATGACTTCTCAGTCAAGATTAGCAGCAGATTCCCCATCTCCTCTGAGCTCATGTAGAACCCAGGGGTTTTGCTTCACAAAGCATCAGGTTCGTCTGTTTCACGTGTCCGTAGACTGGCCTTGTGTCTTGTGACTATTCACTGTTTCCCTTCTAAGACGCTTTTCCCCGAACTCCTTTTATGACTTCCTGCTTCTACTTGAATCCAAAATGCCCAGTGAAAGTTCGAATTGGCTTTGCCTCTTGCATTAACTCAACCCACTGCTTACTGATATTCCATTTCAACCATTTCCCCCAAGCGATTCTTCTACTTAACAGATTCAACAGATCATTCACTCTTTTTTCTGTTCATTATTTATTTATTTACTTATTTATTTATTTGAGAGAGACAGACACAGAGAGAAAGAGGCAGAGAGAGAGAGAGAGAGAGAGAGAGAGAGAGAGAGAGAGAGAATGGGCGCTCCAGGGCCTCCAGCCACTGCAAACGAACTCCAGACACATGCGCCCCCTTGTGCAACTGGCTTACGTGAGTGCTGGGGGATCGAGCCTCAAACTGGGTCCTTAGGCTTCACAAGCAAGTGCTTAACCAATAAGCCATCTCTCCAACCCTCATTCATTCTTAATATCTGACACTGCAGATCATTCTGATGAGAACTTTCTTTTCATAAATGAATGTTTACTATTCATTTTCATGTCCTGGCTCTTTCCACAGATACTTCTAATTTCTCTTTTTCTCTTCCTCCCCACCCCCCATATATGTGTGTGTGTGCTATGCATCTGTGTACTCACATATGTGGACACACATGTGTATAGATGTGCATGAATGTGCCTGTGGAAGCCAGAGGTTGATGTCAAGTGTCTTCCTCAATCACTGTTCATTTGGCTCTCCCTTAAACCCTATACTTATTGATTCCCCTAGCATATCTACCTGACTTGCCCAGGGGAGACCCCTGTCTCCTCCTCCCAAATGCTGAGATTACAGGTGGGCCACCATGCCCATCAAACATCTATGTGGGTACTATGGACCCGAACTCATGCTTGTGAAGAAAGCACTTTACCCAACAGACCCCCGCCGTGATTTCTTGGCTTCTTGTTTTTGTTTGTTATTTATTTATTTATTTGACAGAGAAAGAGGGAGAGAGAGAGAGAGAGAGAATGGTTGTGCCAGGGCCTCCAGCAAACGAACTCCAGATGCAGGTGCCCCCTTGTGCATCTGGCTAACGTGGGTCCTGGGGAATCAAACCTGGGTCCTTTGGCACTGCAGGCAAATGCCTTAGCCAACAGGCCATCCCTGCAGCCCATTTCTCGCCTTCTTAACGTCCATGATCTCACTGCATTCTTAAGCCACCTCCCTTTTGCATTCAGAACACTATGCCCAAGATGCTGTTGGCACACTGTGCTCCTTCCACACCCACTCCTCCATCAACCTCTTGAAAAATTGCAACGCACAGATAATCCCACTCCCCTTAAGCATCCATTCTTTGTGAAGACTTCTGCCATGCTTGGAAGGAAACTGATGACAAAAAAAAAAACAGATATTTCTTTTATACTTCCTGTACACAAACATGCAACATATGGTTAAATCATGCACAAGCATTTGGAAGTTAGTGATTTCAGGACTTTAAATAAATGGCTAATTTTCCCTGGCAAATGAAACTGAATTATTAAATTATCACACTGGTGTTAGGCACTGGTAATGGAAGGGAAAGGAAACTATTTATTTTTCCCCTCAAGGCCATATTATACTGGAATGCTTCCTGCTTAATAGCCGCACCTGCTGGTGAGGACAAAGGCAGCGCGATAACCTGATTTTGTAAATAACTTGCTGCAATAGACCAAGATTTTGTGCTGTACCTAATGGCAACATTGCCTCCTTCTCTTTTGATTAGCTCCCTTTTTATACCATTTAAAAAGGAACAGGCTCACATTGTGGTGTGTGCTAGCTTAAATCTGTTTTTGTTACTGCCTGAAATTATTTCTGTTGTCATCTCAACCATTGTCAGCCAACTGTCGGTAAGGTTTGTTTGGGGAATTTAGGGTGAGTTTGCTAAGTGAAGCTGTCATCCTTCTCAAATACACAGTCAACTCTATTATTTGCGGTGTTAAAGAAATGTAGTCATTCCTTCAGCAAAGTTTGTCAAAGAATAAAAGGAGCAAGGTTTAGAAACGTGGAAAAAAAAAAAAAAGGAATGATTTCTGATCTCCCTAATTTGAGATGTTTCAAAGACCACATCTTTTCAGGAATAAGATTGGAAACAATCCTATGATGTCTGACATAGGAAGAGTTAAAGATAGAAAAATGGAAGAAAATGTTAGTGGAAATATTAGTAACATGTACATCACTGAGAGGTGGGACCCTGACCTGTGGGAGAAGGTAATTT
Source organism: Dipus sagitta (assembly GCA_036346955.1). Classification (NCBI taxonomy): domain Eukaryota; kingdom Metazoa; phylum Chordata; class Mammalia; order Rodentia; family Dipodidae; genus Dipus; species Dipus sagitta. The sequence continues at coordinate 11,956,513 of CM070789.1, read as the reverse complement.
CATCTGCTACCTTGATTGCTCAGGATGGAAGCTGAAGAGCTACGTGGCTACTGAGGTGTATGGAGACAGGTTGTTGGTATTTTGAAGTGATAAGAGATCATTTAATTTTGCATTAATATACTCAAGTGAATGCTGCGTTCTCTCATTCTCTGTGTCCACATTCAACACCATCATCAGAATTGGTTGTGTGATTTTTCTTTTTCTGTTTCAAAAAAATGTTATCATTCTAGTTTCAAACAAAGAAAAACGGGTTGTGAAAGCTAAATTAATATTTCCTGGCCTACAGAGATGGTTAAGCCATGAAGGCATTTCCCACCAAAGCCTATGGACCCATGCTCAATTCCCCAGTACCCACATAATGCCAGATGCACAAGGTGGTGCATGCATCTGGAGTTCGTTTGCAGAGGCTAGAAGCCCAGGAATGCCCATTCGATCTCACCCACCCTCAAATAAATACATAAATATTTATTATGTTTACTTATTGTCCCTTAGATGGGAGCCAGAAACGGATAGAGCCTATGTCTGGAAAGCTTTCAGAGAGGGTACATAACCTCACCAAGATGCAGATAAGACACAGTGACTATAGCCCTGCCAGCAGGAATTCACAATGAGTATCCATTTAGTAAGTACTAAGGCTGGATGCTGACCAGCACATCATGCTCATGAGTGGGTGGTGCTTGTAAACGTTGAGGGAAGACCTGGTCCTGGGACCTATTTCTCCAAGGCTCAGTTTTTTTTTTCTCAAATTTTAATCATTGGTTTTCAAGACTGTAAAATAAATCTCCAGAATGTTTTTGTGATTTTCACGAGTGTATGGACATTTGTCTTCATGAGCCCATTCCGTAAAACAAAATATGCCACTATATCATACAACTCCTTTAGTATAAAGAGAATGTCCTAATAGGGCATAGCAAAATGATTTTGAGCTATGTTTTTTCTTTTGTGATAAAAAAAATTAAAAAAAAGAATAAGTGTTGACACCCTTCAGGTCTCAGGAACCATTGCAGAAGAGGTTCCAGAGAGAATGGGGGCACCCAAGAGTGGGAGGAGTGCTTTGGGGTGCTGCCTTCCAGACACCAAGTTGCCATTGCACTCATCATCTCCCAGCAGTTTCCATTACCTGCATGACACTGAGACCATCGACATGCGGAACGATGACATCAAAATAGAATTCGGACTAGTTGGAAATCAGGGGTCAGAAGAAAAGGGTGGGAGAGGGAGAGCAAAAAAAATGTGAGGGGAGTATGATTGAAGAACATTGAGTATACACATGAAAATTGTCAATAAGACAAGTTAAAAAAAATATGTTGAGAGCCAGGTGTGGTGACCCATGTCTATAATTCAAGCACTTGAGAGGAAGAGGCAGGAAGACTGTAGCAAGTTTGAGGCCAGCCTAGTCTGTCTTGGCCTTCTTGCAAAGAATGGGTATTGAGTTATGCTTTTCCATGTGAAAGGTATTAGTATGGTGAATCCCATTAATTTGTCTCCTAACATTAAACAGTCTTTATTACACACACACACACACACACACACACACGCACACTTAACAGGTAGAATCTTCTTCCAATTCTATCCAATTTCCTGCAAATTTCATTTTGATTTACAGCTGAATAAAATTCTACAGTGGGTTTGAGGAACAAGGGATGTGGAGAGGGGGGAGGGGAGAACAAATGGAAGCATATGTGGAAACAAAAAAGGAGAGAAGGGAAACACAAAAAAAATTTTATTTGAAATATACCATAATGAAACCTAAGTGTATGCTATTGAAAATAAATTAATTTTAAGAAATTAACTTGCATTCCTGGGCCACTGAAAGTGTTAAAGCTTAGGCTGGGCTTAGTGTGCCTAAAGCAGGGGTTGTCCTTGGATACCTGCAACTGCTGCTTTGCCAAGCTAATGGCCATTTCCTGATTTCTGATGAATATCCTGACTGGAGAACAGCTGGTAGAAGCCTCCTACTTGTTCACGATGCCACCACGTTAGATTGTCAGAAGCAAACCTAACAAGGATCCCCAGACTCGGTGAACTTCTAACCTGTCCACTTGAATGCCTGGTCTCATTGTTTCTCATCCGTCCTAAAGTAGGAACTAAGGATCTGTCCGCCTTGTCTGTAGTGCATGCATCATGTCTAATAGTGAGACTTCAGTTTCAGTGAGCGGACTTTCCTTCCTTCCACATAAAATCTCACCAGAGGAACTGGGTACAAAAAATTTCTGAGGGCTTTCTGACCTTATTCACCCTCTAGTTATATTTACATGCTGATGTAAGATTAATACTTCTGGTGAACTTATCGTAGGATCATTTCTCTCTGCAAGAGTCTTTTGTGTAAATAACATAAAAGCTAACTCTTTCTAATTTATTCTTTCTGCAATCTAACCTCATAAATGTATTCCTCTCAATTTCAAATAATTATTTTCCCTGAACTGTGGAGTATTTTGTGCATCTCACACCAAAATCACATGGTCCCTTGCCCTATCCCCTTACCTTGTTTCCTCCTGTGCCCTTACAAAGCCCCCTCTTCTATAAATCTAAGAACATTTCAAATGAATGCTATTTCTATTCATAATAAGCTGGGATTTTGGGGGGGTGGGTCTCATCGTTTCTCAAGTGCTACATTCATCACCTTTGTTTCTCTTCTGTCATTTTAACTCTAGTACGTATATATGTATAGATAGATGATAGATAGATAGATAGATATAATTTATATATATTATTATCATATGATATATATAATTATATATATACATATATATCATTTATTTTTATTTATTTGTTGAGAAAGAGAGACAGAATGGTAATGTCAGGGCCTTTAACCAGTGCAAATGAACTCCAGATGCATGCATCCCCACGTGCATCTGGCTTACATAAGTTCTGGAGACTTGAACCTGGGTCCTTAGGCTTTGTAGGCATGTGCCTTAACTTCCAAGCTATTTCTCCAGCCCTTAACTCTACTTCTTGAATGGTGCTGGACATTGACAGGAAACTAATACTTATTAGTATTTTGATAAATATATCACAGATTTCCTTTTAAAATAGTACTTATGCAACATTATTATAGCTTCTAAGTATTTTCATGTTGACTAAGTAAAAGGCAAAATTGAGAGATATTGTATATATTTAAAGGGTACAACTTGATATTGTACGCACACATGTCCATAAACATATAGAGTGAAAAATCATGTATACACACAAACACACACACACACAATCACTAGGAAACATCAAATACCTTTCTTACCACACCTGGATAATTGTCATTTTCTCCACCTTCTCTTTCTATTTTTCCTCCTCGTTCTCTTTCCCTTTTTCCTCCTGCTTCATAGCTTTCTCTTCCTCCTCCGGCATAACCCCCCCCCTTCTTTCATCTTCATTTTCTTCTTTTGTCATGAGACCATCTCAAATTTAACTTCTTGTCCAATTTCAGACACGTAATACCGCATTGACATCTGTCATCATTATGCCGATCACTGGATTTAAAAAGTCGCTCTTCTTGCAAAACTGAAACTTTGTACCCTTTGACCAACATCTCCCAGTTTCACCGCTCCTGCTTATCGTTATGCGGTGAGTGTAACTATTGAGAGTGTACACAATAGTGGCCTCGTGCAGTGTTTGTCCTTCTGTGTCCCTGTCATTTACTTAGCAGGATTTGGGCTGTGTGCACATGGTTTCCCCAGGTCATCCACTTCGTTACAAATGGCACGCTTTCCCACGTTAAGGTTGGGTAATATTGCATTACGTCCATCACATTTTCTATATCTCTTTATCTGTTGGCATTTATGCCATATGCAAATGGCAGCTCTTGTGAATCATTTGCAAAGAACACAGGAGTGCAGATATCCCCTTGGAATGTTGGTTTCTTTGGTATAAATATACTGGAATTAAGATTTCTGTATCACATGGTAGTTCTATCTTACATTTCTTTTTCTTTTGTGTGTTTTTTTTTTTTTTCAAGTTAGGGTCTTTACTCTAGCCCAGGCTGACCTGGAATTTATTTTGCAGTCTCAGACTGGCCTTGAACTCACCGTGATCCTCCTACCTTTGCCTTCTGTGTGCTGGGATTAAAGGCGTTGCTGCACCATACCAGGCTATTTTGCGTTTGTTCAAAAACTTCCCTACTGCTCTCCCTAATGGCAGTACCAGCTTCCATTTTCAAGGAGTCCCATTCCTTCATTTATTTGCCAACATTTGTTATCAAGTGCCTTTGATTTGCGTGTCCCTGAATGTTAAGGACAGGTATCATCTCTTCATATACCTGTTGTCCATTAATTATCATGTGTTAGTATATAATATATTAGTATATATATATATATATTAGTATATAATATGTTAGTGTATATATTATTATATATTACATGTTAGCATATGTTTCAATTTACATAATCTTCCCATTTGTATCTTTATCTCATGCAAGCCTTGGTAGATGCTAAATCCTCATATAAATTTGAAAGTTTATTAATATATTTAAAAAATCATATTGCCCTTTCAAAGTATTTCAACACAACAAAATAAACTAACCAAGGGCAAGGAGACATAATGTGAGTGTTACTCTGTGTTGATAGCATAACAGAGTAGTTACAATGTGTTATGAAGATGCAATGAAATGTGTTTTATTTTAAAAAAAATACTATTAAGCTTTCAATTCTACCATTACACCAGTTTTCTTGTTCTCATTCATGTCTTTACTGGGATTTCTTTTAATCTAAAGCTAAATAACAACTTAGGTCAACCTATAACATGTCAATAATACCTTCATATTATTTCACCACACTGGGTTAAAATTTTCAGGATTAGCCCAACAGAAGAGAATTTGCTAATTTGCTAATTTGCCTTCCCTTATAAAGCTGCTAATCTAAGCACTTATAGCATTTGGTTTAATTTTATGAGAGCACCATTTCTTAATGATTATTTAACTAAGGCATTCATTTACTCCTATAACAGGTCAAATTCAATTTCTCCTTAAAACATACTTCATTGGTATAAACGGGAGGGGGCTGGAGAGATAGCTCAGTGATGAAAGGTGCTTTTTTCCATAAACTTACTGACCATAATTTGGAGCCCCAGAACCCACAGAAAGCCAGCCACAAATCGATACAATCCTCTGTAATCCTGGCACACCTGCAGCAATGGAAGGTAGAGCAGGGAGAATTCTGAAGCGATGGGCAGCTAGTCCTGCCTTCCCGGCAGCAAACAACAACAGAGACCCAGTCTCAGACAATGCAGAAGAAGTCCAACCCGCTGAGGTGTCCTCTAACCTTCACACGCGCACCATGGCACACGCATGCCCACCATGACACACACTTGCCCATATACACTCATATCATACCAACACACATGCACATACACATACATGCACACATAAAAAAAATGAGAAAATGGATAACCAAGAAAACAAATGAAGGAAAGTGATTTTAAAGTCGTGGATTTGGCAGCCAATTCTTCCTCAGTCTTTTATGCAGGGAAAGGAGTAAGGAGGGAGTGTGAACTTGACAGCTTGTTGTGTGACCTGCTCTTTCTCAGTTCACGCCAGGTGTCACCACCCTGATTATCAGATGCGAACACTGGAGCTTAATCCCAAGTAGTGCTGAGGTCTACAGCTGATGTATGGCTGAACCACTATGTATTCCTAAATTTGGACAAAACTAGTTTCATTTCTGTTTTTTCTCCCCATTGACTATTGCACACTGCTATTTTTGACAACTTTATACATGTATAGATTTTAATCCTCCATTTATACTCTCTCTCTCTCTCTCACCTCCTTCTCCCTTCCACTAAAAACCTTGTTCACATTAGATGCTCATCTTACTTCTATGCCTTGTTTATTTTATTCCTTGACGTACCAAATTAAATTAAGGGTTTTTTTTTGCATAATCACGGGTGAGGTGTTATTTACTGGAGAGTGGGAAATCCTCCAGTGGCTACCTTGTTAAAGGACATGACTTCTGTTTCTTTAATATCATGCTGTACTCTCTTCTGGTCTTTAAACAACATTAGGTGATGGGACCAGAGCTGTCTCTCCAAGCTTCCCTTTCAACATTTTTCTTACAATATGAAATAGGCTGAATACATGTGTATAAGTTTCATGCCAGATGTCTCCTAGTTTTATACTTATCACCCAGAATACTGAAGAAGTGAATCTTCCCAATAAGCAAAAAAAAAAAAAAAAGTCTTCAATCTTTTTTCTAATTTCTTTTCACTTCTGAACTATTCCCTTCACTGCCTTACGGCCACCCCCTCAACATTTTTTTTCCCCTCTAAATGAATAAATAGCAAGGACAAAAAAAAAAAAAAGAGTGAGGTTTACAATAAAGTTTCGGATCCTTGACTTTTTACTAATATTGACAGGGCACAGAATTGAACTTTAAATTTGTGTTTCCAAATAAACATCTACTTACAAGGACTACATTGAAAGGAAACTAATGAAATTCCAAGGTGCTCTGGGGTGGCTGTTTTGTTCTGATCGGTGGTAGATTGCACTATTGACCAAATGTCAGACAGGGAGCGATACAATGATTGAATAAGCATGTATACATAATCGGAGTGGAGCACTTTGCCAGCTCCAGCTAGGTCGCATTTCTCATAATACTAAAGGAAATTCTTCTTTTTTATTTTTTTCCCTTTGCTCTGAGTGCAAATATTTTTTTTTCCCCTTTCCGGAACCCTTCCTTTTTCTTTTTTCCTGTTGGTGCCTCCAGATAAAATAATGCAAGGTGCCTTCACTGGAGACACTGATGAAATATTTTTCAGCCAAGATATCCATCTGTTATCAGTTCTGTAGGTGCGAGATGTGATGGAGATGACAAAGAATCATGCTCTTCAGGCCGCAAGTAATTTGCACCAAAGATATTTAGATCTGTCTTTGGACACTGAGGATCAGTTATTATGGGAGGGGAAAAGCCCTTGGGGAGTCTACCTTGAAACATATTTCAAATGCCAGGGGAGGTGCATGAAAATTGGGTAATGAATGAAACTATGATTGTAGAAAACTCACCTTGGAATGTGACTGCTGAACCACACAGCTGCCCTGTGTGAACCTTCAATGCCTCACCACTTGGGCTGAGCTGAGTGCGTTCTATGACGATTTCAGATGCTACCTGCACTGTTCAGTTAGGGTGCGAATAAATATTTGTCATAGATTCCAATGGTGATAATTTTTCCTCTAATTGAAAAAGTTATGATTGTGTGTTTATAGCATGGAAGCCTGGAGATGACTCATGATAAATTCCAAAGCTCTGCATGCATCAAACATCGCTCCTTAAACTCAACCAGGTACTCCTGAAGGACCGCAAATAAATCCAAGTTCCAGACAAGATTGGATTTTCGTTCTTTGATGTGTGCACGTTTGGGTGTGTAAATTCAGGTGTGTGTGTGTCACGGTGTGCTTGTGGAGGTGAGAGAATAACTGTTACATAGAGGTCCTCTATTTCCACCTTGCTTCAGGCAAGATTTCTTTTATTCATTGTTGTTTACCAGGTTATATGGTCTGCAAGCCTCCAGGAAATTGTACTGTCTCAGCCTCCCATCTCACTGCAAGCATGCTGGGATTACAGAAGCCTGCTTTTGGCTTTTCGTGAGGTCTGAGGATCTGACCTCAGATCATTAGGCTTCTGAAGCAAGCAACTTGTCCACTGAGCCATCTCCCCAGCTCTGGACTTTTTTCATTATCAAGATAGGAGTACATATATATATATATATAACTATATATATGTGACAAATGCTTCCTTTTTGAAAACGTCTCTGAAGTACTCAGAAATAGTTCACCAGGTAAAATCAGGTGGAGATGAATATACAATCACTCCTAGTTCTAAAGAGTATCTAAGAATGTTGCCGGGCGTGGTGGCGCACGCCTTTAATCCCAGCACTCGGGAGGCAGAGGTAGGAGGATCACCGTGAGTTCGAGGCCACCCTGAGACTCCATAGTGAATTCCAGGTCAGCCTGGGCTAGAGTGAAACCCTACCTCGAAAAACAAAAAAAAAAAAAAAAAGAGTATCTAAGAATGTAATTAGAACTCTTACTTTCATAAACATCACACTCAGGCTGGAGAGAGGGCTTAGCAGTTAAGGAACTTGCCTGTGAAACCTAAAGACCCATGTTTGACTCTCCAAATCCCATTAAGCCAGACACACAAAGGTGAGGCAAGCACAAAGTCACACATGTCCATTAGGTGGCACAAACATCTGGAGTTCGATTGCAGTGGCTGAGGCCCTGGCGTGCCAGTTTCTCTTTCTCTCTCTCTAGCTCTCGCTTTCTGTAGAACAACAACAAAAGAGACATCACACTCATTTATGTGCAGAAGCCTGTTTCAATAAACCCATCAGATTCCAATGATCATATTTAAATGGCAAGACATTGCTTGATAATCAAAGCATATGCATAGACACACTGTGTTCTCACGATGTGTGTATGCACATGTCTCTCACAACCTCTGCTATTGTCTGAACGCTTGTGTTCCCTCCAAAGCTTGAATGTTGAAAACCTAACCATAAATGTGATGGAACACGAAGGTGAAATTTGGAAAGGATTACATCATGGGGCGAAGCCTTCAGAAATGGGCTTAGTACCCTCATCCAAGAGGCTCAAGAGACCTTGCTGGTCGCTTCCTTCCTGAAGATGTCATGAGGAAACAGTGTTTATGAACCAGGAGGTTGGTCCTCTCCAGACACACAACTTGACATCCCTAGTCCCCAGGGCCACAGGGAATAAGCATCTGTTGCCTATAATCCACTTGATTCATCATGTATTGTAAAAAAAAAAAAAAAAAAAAAAAAAAAAAAAAAACATGCCAAATAGACTAAGGTATCCACTAAAATAAATTTTGATATTTCTTTACATGGCTTTATGTTTATTAGAGTGTGACCTTTATAGGGAAGAGAACGTAGCATCCTCACTAGGGCCTGGAACATACTAAACGCGTGCGTAGTAGATGTCTGTAGAATGAGCGCACAAAAGCAGGCGAGAAGGAAGGTTTCAGTTCCCAGAGGAAATGAGACTAACTTTCAGAAAAAGCACCAATTCGGGGGCTTTCCTTTTGGCTCCCCCAGCCCCCCGCCCCACATATTAGAAATGAACAATATGGAGAAGGAAGAAAACAGGGAGGACACTCTAAAATAAAACATTTTTCATTATCAGGTGGAATACATGCACCAAACTAAAAACTCAGTGCTCTGACCTGCATTAACGGTGACATCAAAACCAAACACTGACCTGGGATATATGGCTGCATGGACTGGCTGGATGCTAGAGAATAATACTTCATGAGTTCTGTAGGGAAAGCCACCCCTTACCTTAAAGTCCAGATCCATCGGCTCATTCACGTTGCAGAAGAGTTTTTACAGTATGTTTGTCACTACCTTGCCTGAAGTACCAGCCTCAGTTAGTTCTAGCATAGATTAATATCCTTTAGGCGTCATTCAGTCACAGTTCACCTCAGTGGAAAGGTGTAATGCCTCAACTCAACAGTAAGTTCTCAATATGTTTTAGGAAAAAAAAAAGAAAGACATGTTTTTTTTTTTTATAATTTAGAATATGAGAGTGGAAATGAGAGCAGCAAGAAGATTTGAATTCCCAAAGGACAGGATCTAATGATGAATACTTTATGTGACACAAGAGGATACTGGTGAGGCTTTAAGGAAATGCTTTATAAAGATGAGATAAGAGATTATTGTAATTAGTCCCTGAAAAAGATGAGGAGGAGGCGAGGAGGAGGAGGAAGAAGAAGAAAGAAGGACGATAGCAATTAATTTCCTAGGCAAAGATCAATGAAGCCTCACCAGGTTAGTTCTTTCTACAGAGAATCCTACATTATTCTAGTATGAAAAGGGATGAGTTTTTTTTTTTTTTTTTTTTTTTTTTAGTAACTTACTACTGTAGACTTTTTTTCTGAAGCTTACAACAATCAAAGTAGACACTGGAACATTTGTAGTCTTCTATGTGTCATACTTATAGTATCAATTTACAGTATATCTTTTACAATGCATTATGTTTATAGTAACACAAATAACAGTTTACACATGTATAAATATATATTATATATGTAATTTAATGACTCTTTGAAGAAAGACCCCTGAAACTAAAACAAAGAAAAAAGAAATCTGCAAACTATATATATATATATATATATAGTATTTATATATACATATAAATATATATATTTATATATATTTATATATACATATAAACATATATGTATATGTATTGTTCTCTTATAAATTAAGATACAGTAAACTCTGATTATATTATTATCAAGATAAATATATAATAATATATTTTATACTTGCTTTCAATAGGCAATATAGTCTATAGAGTAGAAGAATTAGTTGGAATGGACATCCAAATTGGAGGATATTTTTGTTTACTTCTTTTCTTCCTTTGTTTTCTTTTCCATTTCTTGGCATATATATGTGTGGTGTGTGTGTTTGTGTGGATGCACATGTGTGTGGGGGTGCATATGCACCTGTGGGTATGTGGAGGCCAGAGGGTGGACACTGGGTGTCTTCCTTAATGGTGCCCCACTTTATTTGCTGAGACAGTCTATCATTTGAACCCGCACCTTGCAGATTCAGCTTGTCTAGCCAGGCAGTCTGCCCCATGGGTCTGCTCTCTCCCCCTCCCAAGCACCGGGCTTCCAGTGAGGCTGTCACACACCCACTTGGCATTTATGTGGGTGCCGGGGATATGAACTCTGGGCCGCATGCGCGCATGGCAAACTTTATCCACTGCAGCCCCTGTTTACTTCCTTTATGTTAACAGCTTCTCTTTCAAAGTGAAGTCAGAGCAAAGTCTGCCATGGGCCCGGTGACCCAGCAACGTGACGGCTACAAGGGCAATGGCTTCGACACAGCTCCGTGTTTCAAATGTAGGAATCGGGAAGATAGTGCACTAATGGAAACAAGGCATCCGCAGTACCTAGCACTATTCAAAACAAAGTGAGTATTCTAAAAATTGGTAGACATGAAGGGAAATCAGCAGGAAGAGAAAAAGAAGTTCCATAGCAAATCCCTGGAAACATGAACATATGTACACACACACACACACACATATATACATCATACACACATACTGTGTACACGTGTGTGTGTGTGTGTGTGTGTGTTGAAATGGAGGCTGACTTTCTGCTAGCAAGGAAGGGACAGAGTTCACAAGCAAGCATCCCAGTGTCCCTGTAGCTATACTGAGGAGGGATCCATTGACCCCTATGTGTAACAAGTCTTCAGAAAGACTTAGGGTGACCACACGAAGCTTTGTAGCCTGGAAGGATATCTGTTCACTAGGGTCACCATGAAACAAGAATAAGCAGATGTGTCTGGTGAACTGGCAGACAGACTAATGAATGCTGTAGACTATAAAAAGAGCTACAAGAGTTGAACAGGCCTGAATGATGGGATGAAACAAGAATAAGCAGATGTGTCTGGTGAACTGGCAGACAGACTAATGAATGCTGTAGACTATAAAAAGAGCTACAAGAGTTGAACAGGCCTGAATGATGGGGAGGTAAGGGGGACACCCTTGTGATATGTGCACCTTTGTATTGAAACCCAGGCCATAGAGGCAGGACGTTCCTTAGAAGTTCTTAGACATGAGTGTAGTGGGGTTGGTTGCCTACAATGCCTACCGACCCAAGTTCAGTTCCCCAGTACTCACATAAAGCCAGATGCACAAAGTACCACATGTGTCTGGAGTTTGTTTGCAGGATCTGGAGACCCTGGCGTTCTCTCTCTCTCTCTCTCTCTCTCTCTCTCTCTCTCCTATCTCTCTTTGCTTGCAAATAAATAACAATATTTTTAAAAGAGGAGGGAAGATGGAATGACAAGTACCTTGAAGCTGACCTAGAATTCACTATGTAGTCTCAGGGTAGCCTCAAACTCATGGCGATCCTCCTACCTGTGCCTCTCGAGTGCTGGGATTAAAGGCATGTGCCACCACACCCGGCCAAATACACTTTCTTATTCTATTCAGTGGAGGGGACAGGGACAAGGATGACCAGTGCAAAGTCGAGGAGAATGTTGCAGGTCATGGGTTGGAAAGAAAACAGTGACACTATGTAGGCCAAGAGCTATTGTAAGGATCTGGCTTCTATCCCATGTGGTATGGAAATCTATCAGAGGTCTTCAAGCAAACTAGTTGTGGTACAGGCTGTCTTTTAATTCAGCACAACTGCAATAGAAGGACTCAAATTCTTAAGTACGTCTTACATAGGAGAAAGATAGAAGTCAGGAGAAGTTGCTGCTTCAAGCATTCCAGGTGGAAAACGACCCCAGCTTTGATAAGCATTGCAGTGGCCAGGAGGGCATGATTTTGATACTTTAAAACATACTCTAGGCTCATGCCAGTGGTCTGGATGATAGATATATTCAGATAAAATAACAAGGTTTGGGGATTACATAATGATAAAAATGTAGTTGCCATTTTCTGAAACACTAAAAGCTAGAGGAATTGGTTTGAGTACTCTTGTACATGTGAAACTCAAATGAGGACATTTTATTTATTTTTTTTAAATTTTTTTGTTGATTTTTATTTATTTATTTGAGAGCTACAGGCAGAGACAGAAAGAGGCAAGAGAGAGAGAATGGGCGCGCCAGGGCCTCCAGCCACTGCAAACAAACTCCAGACATGTGTGCCCCCTTGTCCATCTGGCCAACGTGGGTACTGGGGAATCGAGCCTTGAACCAGGGTCCTTAGGCTTCACAGGCAAGCGCTTAACCGCTAAGCCATCTCTCCAGCCCAAATGAGGACATTTTAAATCTAAACATAGAGCCAGGTGTAGTGGCACATGCCTTTAACCCCAGCACTTGGGAGACAGAGGTAGGAGGATCACCATGAGTTTGAGGCCATCCTAAGACTACATAGTCAATTCCAGGTCAGCCTGGACTATGGTGAAACCCTACCTTGAAGGACCCCAAAAAAATTAAAAATTAAAAAAATTTAAAAAAATAAAAAAATCTAAACCTAGATCTCTAATAAGTAGATATATATTCCACTTTAGGAAATGATTCTGTGATGAAGGCCAGACACAGGACAGTGAGAAGAGCATCCTACTGTAACGAGAGAACCAGGATCAAGTCCCAGATCCTAAGTCCCTGTGTCCTTGGGTAGCTCAGTTTATCTGCTCAACCACAGGGTCTATTCTGATAAATGGATGTACTAATTCTCAATTTTGTGATTCTTATGATGCTCAAATATGATGCCAGATATATGATTATCAAAAAAAAAAATGGGCCTGGAGAGATGGCTCAACAGTTAAGCACTTGCCTGCAAAGCCAAAGGACCCAGGTTTGATTCCCCAGGACCCAGATAAACCAGATGCACAAGGGGGCGCATGCGTCTGGAATTCATTTGCAGTGGCTGGAGGCCCTGGTGCACCCACTCTGTCTCTCTCTCTCTTTCTCTCACTCTCTCTCTCTCTCTCTCTTTCTCAAACAAATAAAATAAAATATAACTAAAAAAAGAATGTGTGGAACAGCAACAGAGGAGGACACCTACCTTTAAAAAAAATGATCAGATCATTTTAGTATTTTAAACTTGATTTTTTTTGCATTAAAATTTGTTATTGCTTTATTTCTGTGTTCCATCTTGTTCATGTTTGCCATTGGTCTGGCCGTGTTTCTGAAGCATGAAACTACGACACAACAATTGCAGAAAGAAATACTAGCACAAAATATATGTAGTACATTTTTGCTTGGTGTGTCTGTGTGTGTGTTTGTCCAGGAGCTGTCATTAGAGGTTTTAATCCGTAATTCTCCCCTTTATTTCAGTGAGGCAAGGTCTCTCACTGAAGCTCAGAGCTTGCCGTTGAGAAGTGGGTCCAGCCACTTTGCCTCAGGGAGTCTCCATCCCGTCCTCTGTCCCTGAGCACTGGGGTAACAGGCTATGACCACCGGTCACCTCCATGGGTTGTGGGGCTCTGACTTCTCGTCAGTATGCTTGCCCAGCAAGTTCTTCCCCCACTGAGCCATCTCTCCCCAGCCCCTATGTAGTATTTTAAAAATATGCTCCCGATGTGTCCATTTTTTTGTGTGTCTAAAGAATTCTGACAACGCTAATGACCGCTCCTCCACTCCTAAAGCAATTACATGGGCAGCCGTCATGATAAGCCGAGACCTTGAGAATTCTACCTTCGGCTAAGTGCAAGTTCTCATGCGGCTGTTGATTTCACGTACCTACCAGTCTGAACAATAGATCAGTCATTAGGGCCCGAACCCATTTTAAAAGCAGTTTTTAAACTTTAACTCCCTACTTAGACGGTCCGTGAAGAGCGCCTCCCACACTGCGAGGGAATAAAAACCCACAAAGGTTCGCATTCATGAGACAATAGCTCTGAGTGAATGCGGCAGAGCGAAATCTGTTCATTCAGTCTCTCTTTCAGAAGCAAAATTGCATAAATAATGCATTTGGGCTTTGTAATACCAAACAAGCACAAAGACTGCTTCACCGCGCACTTGGCCACGAAGGCCGTCGCCTTCATTTGACTAGGGAACCCCGCAATGCCTTACCTTCCACTCTGATTGGCTCCAAGTCAGATGTCAGTGCAAGGGCCAGTCTCATTGGAACTTGGGACAGCATCCTGTCTATGAGTGGTGAGTTGACCAAATCTGCAAAAGGAAGAAAAAAAATACATCTATAAAACTTTTTAGATCCCTCTTCAGAAACTTCAGGTAAAAGGAACCTTGGCCATGGCCCCCTAATTCACCGAGGTATTGAACAATGTGTGAGTAGCAGAGGTCTTCCACATAGATTGCCTTACCTGAGAAGTTTCTGGAATGGCTTTGGAGAGATGACCGTGGTGGCCCGACTAAGCTTGTATCAGTCTACATCAACAACATTGAGAATGGAGCTGGTGATATTTGATTAAATCTATTTTTCTACCGACTTCAGTTCGGAATGCAAGGACTTGTTTGGGGGAAGAATGAAAATAATGGCAAAATTAGATTTTCTAATTATTCATGGATTGAAATTAATGTGGCTATTGTGATCTCTGTCCCATGACAGCAGATAATTGAGAGCTGGCTGTAATTGCCATGTTGAGGATTTCTTTTATTCAAGGCAAACAGAAGAACAGAGTGAAACATTAGGTATACTCTCTAGGAAATAAGAACTGCATGGCAGATAGCCACAAAAAAAGCAGTTTAAGGGGATTTATCCCTTTAAATACTTGGGATAAATACAGTGTTGTAGAGGGAATTTAAAGAACATTCAAAGTAACCCATGGATAGTCGCCTGTTACATGGACATAGGCCAACACGATTTAATTTCTCATAAAAAGGAATTAAACAAAGTAGCATAACCTGTGATTTCTTAACGTTCTTGTTGACTTCCTCCTCTACCAAAGTGACGTTGAAAGGCTCTGTATATAATTAAATCTAATCTTCAATTTACTTGGAGGACATAAAAATATTGTAGGGTGTGTAATGACTGATTCCAGGCTGATGGAAAATAAAGCAAAACTTGCTAATCCACTTGACCCAAGCAAATATTATGACCACTGGGGGGACTTCCCTACATTGTACGAGTTGGGGACGGGTCGTGGCTCCAAACTGGAGCTGTTATGATTATTAGCTGCATGATCCCATGCAGGTCACTGTACCTCGCAGGAGCCCAGCTTTAGCTTATTGTTTAGTCTTTCGATTTGGCATGTGTAGTGCGCATGTGTGCATGTGTGTGGGTGTGTGTGTGTGTGTACATGCAGGGTGGTCAGAGAACAACCTCTGCCTTCTACCTCATTTGAGCCAGGGTCTCTGTGTTGACTGCTGCTGGGACTGCAGTAGGCTAGCTGCCCGGTGAGCTTCCAGGGATCCTTCTGTCCCCAGCTCCCCTCTTGCCATAGGAGCAGTGGGATGGCAGACATTCTCGCATCTACAGGTGGCTGTGTGTGGGTCCTGGAGATCTGAACTCAGAGCCTCCCCGCTACCTCAGTCTTCTGTTCTTCAGAATGGGAAACATGATGCTGTCCCCTGTAAAACACCAATGAATGCATAGTGTATGATGAATATCCAAGAACTGTTAGTCACTTTTTAAAAAAAAATATAATAGCATACTAAGTAATGCAAAATCAAGACTAAATTAAGAAGTTACTGAAGAGTTACCATCTAGTAGCTGTTAAGATTATATCCTGGTAAGATGTAAATTTACTTACAAATTACTGCTAGTGAGGTTGACTGAGTTAGATATGAGGAATCTGAAATATTACTCAAGCTTTTAATATTTGTGTTTGCTTTTGTAACAGGCAAATTAAAACACTGGCAAGTGCCTTTTAATTTAATTTTTTTAAAATTATAATCCCTTTGGAGACTACACATAAAATATTCATTTATCTTCAGCTTCAGTTTGGTAATATATGCTTGGTAATTAAGAACTTGATGTGCTAAAAGATGAATGTATTTAGGTTAAATGTTAGTGCTTCATCTAAAGCCTTGCTTTGCAGGAATTCTGTTACACGTCTTACTCTTTCGAAAGAGATGAAACAAATTCCCAACATTTTAGAGCATTGGAAATGCCAGAGTGTCCCTCCCTTCTTCAATAAAATCTCTGACATTAAGAACTCCACCTTAATTTTATCATTCAACTACAAAATGCTCAGCACTTAAAAGACCCCAGCTGATCTGCCTTGGTCTCTCTGAAAGGACTGATTTGATCATCGGGAGTGGAGCGTCATGAGGCTTTCTAAGACTGGCCTTTTTGTGCAGAGCTGGGAATTAGGAATCCATGATAAATTTAGCATTTCTCAATATGGATGTCAGCTAGGGCAAGGTTTCCCACTTTTGATTTATCTCATGTACCTAAGCCTCCAACAAAACTCACCTTCTTATACTAAGTATAAACATGTATATTTGCCAAAGCAGAGGGTACATGACACTCATGACAATGTGTATGAGGTTTATAAACATCCATGTTAGCTATCTCTGAAGTGTCAATGAGTTTTCCATTTATTTTGTCTCTTTTACTCTGTCTTTTTGTGGTAATTGGTTAATTGTTATATGTAATCAAGTTACATGGTTCTTTGAGACAGGGTTTCACCCTAAGTGGCTTGCAGCTTACAACGCAGAACAGGCTACCCCTGAACTAGGGGCAATCTTCCTGCCTCAGCCTCTGAGTGCTGGGATTGCAGGCAATGGGCCTTCCTATCCAGCTTGAGGTGTGGTTTTGTTCAAGGCATTTGTCCTTTCTAAAAGACACGTGGCTCACTTGCTATAAGAGTGGGTGACTCTGAAATAATTTCAATAGTCAAGTACCCTAAACAAAATTGCGTTTTCCATGGCCATAATTGTGCTTAAGCTATGAAGTGTCCATCTTTTTGTCCTTAGATGGAGCTGTCCAAACTTATCAGGATCAAACAATGTACCTTATGTTAAGCAGAAACAGCGATGGAAAGCTTATTTATTTAATTAACCTTTTTTAGAGACAGGATCTTACTATATAGCTCAGGCTAGCCCTGAACTGAAGATTCTCCTGCCTCAACCTCCTCAGTGGAAGGATAATGGGTATGAACATCTACATCCTGGTATCAATTGATTTTAAGTGAGTACAATCTTCGTGATTTAATAGTGCAACTTGTTTCACAGGAAAAAAAAATATCATTGTATAAGAATTGAATTTCCGAAGAGTAGAGAGGAAGTCAGAGACAATCAAAGAAACTTTTATTTGTTTATTTGAAAAGTCTGAGCAGGCTGAAATGGGATCCCAAGGCTAACTCCAACATCACAAATCATTATAACTTATCGCTTAAATTTTCTAGTCGTACTACCTCACCCTAATGCAATCAAAATTACTTCTTTCAAGAATAGCTATACCTCAAGCTAGACATATAAACAGAATTTATTTTCCCCAATATAGGCATTGTTCTACATGAAGCCATAATGCGCAGGTGTTGTGTTATAAATTAATGATATTCATTTCGTGCGTGGCTTATGAAACGGGAGATGTATGTGTGTTTTAATATAAATTACTGGATGTGGTGGGGGTTTGGATGTCGGAGGGTTAGCTCACTTCCTGCGTGCAAAGCCTGTGCACATTGCTAATGTGCGCTTATTTCACGTGTGGGTAAAGCTTCCTTGCTTGAAACTTACGCTGAGCTGCCCACTAAGACTTCTTTTCTTTGTCTTGTTAATATGCATGTTTATCTAACACAGTACAGAAAAAGTAATTTTGGCAGGGAGTATGCGGAGGAAATAAGGTCTGTGAAAACAATGTGCATTCTAAGGCTGGGCGATGGCTGAGGTGGTAAGGCACTTGTTGCCCCACCGTGAGAGTCGGAGTGCAGCTCCCCAGCACCCATGAGAGAGTACCAGACATGATGCTCATGCCCACAACCATGGTGCTCAGGAGGCAGAGCTACGTGGATCCCTGGGGTCAAACTGGCCAGGTGGACTATCCTAATTGGTGAGCTCTGGGGTCCTGTGATGAGCCACGTCTGAATAAATAAAGTGGAGCTAGTAACGAAGAATACGACGTTCATCTGTCACCTACGCTTCCACACATGGGCATGCACGCCCATACATACATACGCACCCATGCACATATAAACATGGATACATGCCTACACATATCATACATGAACGCACACCCAAAAATGTTACACAAAGCAGCGAAATGCACTCTAACTAACTATTAGCTTACCAAAAATGAGTGGAATATTTCTAATCTACTTGAGCTATATTGGAAAAATTCTTCTCCTAATGTCAGATACCAAAAGAAAAATACCAGGACATCTGGAGAGCATAAGTGGAGGCCACAAAGTGGAAGAGGGAGGAAAGCAGAAAAAGGGAAGCAAAAAAAAAAAAAAGTATGAAAAAAGCCTCAGTGAAACCCAATTTTCTACATGCTGATATACTAAAAACCATATAATTAACAAAAGAAAGACTCAGTATTGCTAACATTCCAGTTGTTTAGAACTTGATCTATTGATTCAAGACAACCCTAGTCAGCTCCTTTGCAATGTGCTCTCTGAACACTGACAAGTCTATCCCATGGCTTGTGTGGAAACACGGAAGGTGATGGACAGTCCGCCTGACAATGAAGGAGAAAACAAGGTACAGAGACTGACGCCATCTGCTTCTAGCTGCTTATAAAGTCACAGTACTCAAAACAAGGTGATCTTGGAGAAAGTATCCACAGATGTGTTCATGAGGCAGAAGAGAGAGCCCAGAGATAACACAAGCACGGTAACCTGATCATCCACAAAGAGCTAAACAAAGGCAGATGGAGAAGATAGTTCGACCAATCGTGCTGGAACAACTTGACAACCACATCTAAAATAGGCTATCAGAAAGCCCTGGACTTATTGACATGAGAGTGCATGTGCAGTTAAGTAACCTTGCCTAACTGTGAATTGTCATTATCAACTAGATTTGATTTACAATCACCATGGAAACACATCTCTGGTGTGTCTAGGATGGTGTCTTCAGAAAGGTTTAACTATAGAAGAAAGATCCGGACTGTTGGTGGTACAATCCCAGGCGCTAGGGTCCCACACTGGACGCAAGGAACTCAGGAGCAGTGCAGCTTCCTGATGGCAGATGTGATGTAACTGCCTCGTGCTTCCTCCACCATGACTTTTCTGACACGAAAAACCAAATCACTTCTTAGAATGAAAGGCAACATAAGCTCCTCCCACCTTAAAACTAAACATAGACCTTACGTGTGTCAGGAAAATTAACTCAAAATGGATCATGTAATGTAAAAGACATCTCTTCTAGAAAATTCTGGGGGGGGGGGGTATTGGTGGGAAATCTACATAGCCTTGGGTCTGACCTGGATGTTTCAGATCAAACTTCAAATCCAGGAAAGAAAAACTGACTCATTGAGTTTCACTGTATTAGAACTCTTTTTTCTCTGGGAAAATAACTGAATAGAGAGAGAAGATAAGTCCCAGTGTGGAAGAAAAGATTTAAAAAGGATTGTTCTGCAAAGAACTTTTAGAATTCAACAAAACCAAAACGAAAACCACAATTAGAAAATGGGGGAAAATATCTGGTAATTATGCTTCTTATTTTTAACCCAAATGAGTTTTATTCACATAAAAATCTGCAGCTTTGGATTTCCTTCAGTGGATGAAAGGAAAAGCAACGCACATCAGTGGAATATTGTTCGGCATTAAAAAATGAGCTATTGAGCCTGAAAAGACGTGAAAGAAGCTCACATGCATATTGCTAAGTGAAAAGAAGCCAGTCTCTTAAGGCTGCATGCCATGTGATTTCAACTGCTACATCGGAGAAGTCTGAGGACAATGAAAACCGTGATAAGATTAGTACTTGCCAAGGGCTAGACAATAGGAAAAGTAGAATGAGCAAATATAAGAGTGCGTCTAGGGCAGTGAAGCCGCTCAGTGTGGCACTACAACATTTGGATATAATTTGTGTGAAGCTAAGATTGAATGCTAAACTATGGACTTTGGATGATAATGGCCTGTCAGTGTAAGCTGATGGATTGTAGCAAATGTATTTTTCTGATCTGAGTTGTTGATAATAAGGGTTCTTGTTACAAGAGCCAGGTAGGAGGGTGCCCTGAGAAACAAAGTGTGTGTGTGTGTGTGTGTACACACCGCTGGCTTTAGAGACAGAGGGTCATGATGCAGCCTAAAAAGCTGGCTTAGAACTTGCTATATAGCCCAGAGTCCCCTCAAAATTTGTAATCTTTCAACTACTTCATAGTACTGGGAATGGAGATGGGTCCACCAGGCCTTACTAAACATATATGTGTGTGTGTGTGTGTGTGTGTGTGTGTGTGTGTGTGTGTGTAAATGGTGAGGTCAATAAATTAAGATTATGACATGTCTATGCCATTTAATCACCATAACATTCATGTTGGTAGAAAATGTTCACATACCATATTCTTAAAGCCAGAGTTCATATTCATATCACAAATCAAAACATTCTTAAAAGGTCCTTGAAAGTCTAGATTATTGTATGCATGACACTAACAAAAGTAAAACTTGTTCACCGAGTACTGCATTATTTTCTTTTTCATTAAGAGATACTGTTTGGAGAAGACACCAGTGGTAAATTTTGCTGATTAAAGGCCAGGTAGACAGAGGTACGCACAACAGTGGGTGATGGGGGTCAGGCTGCATCTCCAGAATTTGCCAGCATTACTCACATGGTATTGGTTTCGGAGGCACGAAAGATGCAAGATTTGAAGGGATCCAGATAGCTGTTGAGGTCAGGCAATGTACGGCAAGGTTGGAAAGGTCACTACCAAAACCTGTGGATGTGAATCTTTTTTAAAATTTATTTATTTATTTATTTATTTATTTATTTGTTTGTTTGTTTATTTGACAGAGAAAGAGAGAGGGAAGGAAACACACACGCACACACAGAGAGAGAGAGAGAGAAAGAGAGAGAATGAGCATGCCAGGGCCTCTAGCCACTGCAAACAAACTCCAGATGCGAGTGCCCCTCCCCCTTATGCATCTGGCTAACGTGAGTCCTGGGGAATCAAACCTGGGTCCTTTGGCTTTGCAAGCAAAAGCCTTAACTGCTAAGTCATCCCTCCAGCCCCTGGATGTGAATCTTAAGGTGCAGTGGAGACTCCCGGGTGTTGTGGAATGCCACACTCATAGGACGTCCCCTGAGGAAAGACGTAGGCTCAGAGTCCAGCTTCTCCAGGAGAAGCACTACTTCTACAGGCAATGCAGCTAGAGGGATGGCATACCTCACCCGTTCTGGGACCTGGATTACTCCAGCACCACAAGTACAGGAAGGAGGACATGGAGCTGAAAATGTTGCAGTTTGCCCCGTTCAGTTTCCATGTTGTTTTGGTATGGTCTTCCCTGAAATGCCTCTCTCTCTCTCTCTCTCTCTCTCTCTCTCTGAATTATTGATGTTTACTCTCTACCATTGTTATGTGTAAGCATGCGGCTTGTTTTATGCCCATAGTTAAGAGTTTGCCTGAGTATCAGAGAAGACTCGGCATTTATACTTGTGAAGAGAGTTGGAACTGTTAAAGGCTGTGGAGACTTTTGTGGTTGGATAGGTTATGGCTTAAAAATAATATGTTCGAATGGCAAGGTATGATGGTTTATCTTGGTTATCAAATTGACAGGATGTAGAATCAACATGGAAATACACATATAGGCTTTTTGTGGTGGATTTCTATGTTAGGGTAATTGAGGAGGGGAAGGCAGTGCTATTCCATGGGGTGGAGGCAATATGTATATCAGGATTAGTGTGTCCGCTTCATGACTGTGGACTGAATGTGACTAGCTGCTACATGCACCTGCTACCATGCCTTACCCACCATGAGAGACTACATACCCTCAAAATGCCAGCTTAAATAAAGCTTTTTTTCACTTGTTTTGCCATGTATGTTTTTTTTTTTTTTTTTTTGCAGCAACACAAAAGTCACTAATACACTGTCTCACAAAAAAGTGGATATTGGCACCCGATAATAACACCTAAGTCTTCCCTCTGTCTTATGCACATATGTGGTCAAACATGCATGAGTTCCCAAGCACATGTACCCATGCAAAAGCTTGCATACACCAAAAGAATAATACTTATTGATATTAAAAAAGTAAGAATTCTCACCAACACAAGGAAAACTGTATGGTAAAAAAAGTCTGATTAACTGAAAAATACTGGTACTAAAATGGGATTTATTTTGAAATGCAAGGTAAAAGTGGCGATGCTGTAGTATGATGAAAATATACATAAAAGTTGGGGGAAATTGCTCTGAGATCAGAGCCTTTGCTATTGATGAGCTCATCTCAAGAACTGTCTATGAGAACAGCAGCATTGAGACCCAGACAGAAACCAGCATTTGCAAATAGAAGCACAGCTCAGTGTGCAGAAGATAGGCTTGAAAACTTTCGGGATGAACTATTTTCGAGGTATTTTTGAGCTTTGAGCTAGAGCTCATGAAAGCCCAGGTATAAACAAGAACACCTATTAGGCTACAGTATTCATGATAGAACTAAGGGTGTGCACATAACTAGAACACTTGGAAGGCATGACAGAAATAGCTTCAGTCCACTGTTTATTTTGTGATAGAAAAAAGAAATTGGATTGTTAAATGCAGCAATTTAATTGGTCTGCATGAATAAGAGTCTTGCTCTGGGGGCTGAGGACGTGGCTCAATGGGAAACATGCCTGTTGTGTAAGCTTGAGAGGACCCCAGTTTGGATTTGCAATACCCACAAAAACTGCAAAACATTTGTGCTGGAGAGATGACTCAGCAGTTAAGATGTTCGCTTGCAAAGCTTAAGGACCTGAGTTCAAATCCCCAGTACCTATGTAAAGTCAGATGCACAAAGTGGTACATGTGTCTGAAATTTGTTTTCAGTGACTGGAGACCCCGCTGTGTCGCTGTGTCCATTCTCACTCTCTCTCTCCCTTTCTCTCTCTCTCTCTCCCTTCCTTTTTTGCTCAAATTAATAAATTTTTTTTAAATTGCCAGGCATAATGGCACAACCAATAATCCCAGCACTGGGGAGGCAGAGGTAACAGAATTTCTAGGGCTTGTTGCCTTAGCTTGTCTAGCCAAATATGTGAGCTCTAGTGTCACTGAAAGAATCTTCTAGAAAACCAAGGGGGAGAGCAACTGAACCAGACACCCAACGTTGACCTCTTGTTTCCACCCACATGTAAGTGAACCCACATACACATGAACACCCCCCCCACACACACACAGTCTTGTTCCTACAGTGATATGGAGTTTAAATTCAAGCCAGACGTGCTTCGTGGAGACAGAAGCATTATTTGTGCTCCTCGATCATTTAGGGATCAACTCTGAGTTTGAAATGTGAAGGATGCAACACAGACAGCAGATGCTGGCATGTCCCAAGGATATGTCCATCACTCTAACATGGACATTCTGATCCTCAGTTTGATGACCTCCTGGCCCAGGTGTCAAGTCTGTTGTATGACACAGAAGTTAGCTGCTCTGATATGTCCTGTTACCAAAAATACTTAAACATAGGCACTCACACTCCACTCACAACATATGGTTGGTGAAACTCAACCATAACTTTAGGGTTTTTTTTGATTAGTACCTCAAGTAAAATTGTTTAAATGTCTTCACAATAGTTATTACTTTACCAGAATCTATTGTTTCAATAAGCAATTCTTAGGATATTTTACCTTTGGGAGTTAAAGTGGAATAGAACATTGGGTTTCCATTCCCATGCTGTGATGGCTCTACAAACAGATGGCTTGAAATTCATTTCCCAAAGTATGTATTTAAAGAATAAAAGAGTTAGAAAGAAAGAAAAAAGAAAGGAGTCCTGGGGCTGGACAGATGGCTTAGCAGTTACACACTTGCCTGTGAAGCCTAAGGACACTGGTTCGAGGCTTATATTCCTCAGGACCCACGTAAGCAGATGCACAAGGTGACACATGCATCTGGAGTTCATTAGCAGTGGCTGGAGGCCCTGGGGCACCCATTCTCTCTCTATCTGCCTCTTTCTCTCTCTCTCTCTCTCTCTCTCTCTCTCTCTCTATCTCTCTCTGTCACTCTCAAATAAATAAAATAAAAACAACAGAAAGAAAAGAGTGCCATGAAGAATTATAAATGAAGTGCTATTCTACCACATGTAATAGAGCTCAAGACCTAAGTGTGATGGCATGGAATTCACCTGCATATCTTCAGAAGTTTTCATTGTAAACTGAAGAAAATTGATTGTCATCTAAATTACAAAAATGCACTCCAGGGGACCATGGAAATGGCTTAGTGGTTACAGCGTTTGCCTGTGAAGCCTAAGGACCCAGGTTCAATTCCCCAGGACCCACATAAGCCAGATGCACAAAGGGGCACATGTGTCTGGAGTTCATATACAGTGACTAGAGGCCCTGGTGTGCCCCTTCTCTCTTTCCATCTGCCTCTTCCTCTCTCATAAATTAATAAATAAATAAAATATTTTTTAAAAATGCACTCCAACAGAGTACTCAAAATTTAATATCTGGTAACACAACTAAAAAAAAAAAAGACTGAACATCTTTTAATATTCAAACCCTAAAGGTGATGAATTCTTCAGAGAAAACTGTAGTCGTTAAACTTGCCTGATATTTGGTAAATTTGTTTTTACCATACCAAATAATAAAATAAAATATTTAATGTACAAAAATTGAGACCTCTGATAGTGTAGTCAATCTATCTAATACTACTTATCATTTACATTATCTTGCTGAATGATCTGAAGAAATGAGATATGACAACTTTAAAAATAGGTGTTGTGTGATTCTTTCTGGGGGACAAGGGCCAACCTACTCACTTAAGACAGAGAACTTACAAAAGACCATGGAATGATGGCACCCAAGGCGGTGTCAGGGAATGAGTGAGTTTATTTGGGACTGCTTTCTGGAGCGTGAGTGACGGACAGGCCGGTACCTCTCTGAGAAGCCAGCTCATCGTGGGGTGAGTGACATAGACTGCATCCACTGCTGGAGTCCTTGCCCTGTTCTTGGGCAACTTGGCCAGCCAGAGCTACTTATCCCCACTGATTGTTTATTGCTTATGTAACCTTAGGATGACACCATGCGCACACGTGTGTGTGTGTATGTGTGTGTGTGTGTGCTTGTGTGACTTTTTGCATTCCTTGAGCCTTGTAAGTTGTCTTACCTTTCTAAGTCTTGTGAGCCTCCCTCCCCCCATGTGGGAAGTTTCTTTAATTTGGAGAACTACCTACACAACAGGCTATTTATTCACACCTAAAATAAAATAAAATACAACTACTATTTTTACTGCTTAGAGAAGGACTGCAGCAACGAGGCATGTTGGTGTGAAGGCCAGTAATCTCAGTTCTTGGTGAGGTTGAGGCAGAAGGATTACAAAACCAAAAGCAATATAGTGAGTTGAAAGTCAGCCTGGGCAATTTAGAAAGGCTATGTCTCAAATAAAATTTAAGTTAAAAAATAAAAAAGGTCTGTGTATATCTTAGTAGTTGAATGTCTGCCTACTTGTCTCAAGGCCTTGGTCTCAACCTCAGGAAGGAAGGGTGGAAGGGAGTGAGGGAGAGAAAAGAAAGAGACCAAACACATGAATTTACATTAATTTGTCAGCATTTAAGTGTGCCATTACTTTGTAGTAATATATTTGAAATTATAAGAAAATGGAGAAAGAAAAATATAACTTTGGTTGACCTCCGACGTACAGAAAAATAATATTGTTCAGTCCACCATTATCTATTAATGCCGGACATTAAGAGGGACAATGTATACTTAGAGTTGTACATGTGTAACTGAACCGCAGTGTCTTCACTATTAAGCACTCAACATAAAGTCAACGTAAACTAGAACTTACACACATCTCAGAGCTATATAAGCATGATGATGCAGCAACTGTGTCCATATTTGAAAGCAAACCTTTTCCTTTTCCCCTTATAAAAAGAGATTCGATGTCTTTTCAAGGGGAGCATTACTGTCTCATTACAAATGGCATTTTCTCTCCGCTTATAGATGGTCTTACAATTGATAATTCATATTATAAAGAAAATGAATATGTTCTATGTAATATAATATAAATATGATTGTTTATATCTCTTTCTTGACAATAGCAAGTAATGTTGGAATCGCTGTTTGAAATTAGAATAGCAGTATTCTTCTCTGTCTGAGGAATCTTTTTCTCATATATAAACAATATCTCAATTATCAAGGTTATGATGAATTATGTTGTTAAAGGGGAACATTATCCATGTCTGCTGAAGATAAACTAAATTAAATGGACAAATAGATTAGATATGAAGGATATTAAGAGATTATAGAATCACTTCACTCAAGATCTATGAAAACAGCCCAGATACCCATCTGCCAACCAAAGTTTAGGTGAAGTTTGCCTGCAGCCAGTGGGATAACGCAGAGAGATAACCTCCAGAGGGTTTCTGCAAGCTCGGGGCTTTTTTCAAGCTTTCACCTCCTGCCCTCTAACCGCGCTGCCAACTTCTCCGCTTTCTGATGAGGATTCTCACCAGCAGCGTTTCCTTGTTAACAAAGCAGCGTCCCTCCAACTTTCCTTATGCATCTCAATAGAAAAGTAGTCAAAGAAATCTGCAATCCTAGTTATGAATTTAAAAAAGAGGAAAAAACACTCAATAGAGGTGAGCATTATTAAAAGTTGTAAAACTACCACGTTAAAAAAAATTAAATCCCACTCACCTCACCCTCCACTATGAAGCCCCATAGCCGAATAATCTAGTAATGATTTCAAGAGAATACTAAAATGTTCACCATGTAAGTCAGAATCCGTATCTATGAACCAAACTGGGATAATCCTTTCAGCAGAAAGAGGGGTTAAAACGGCTTGTCCCTCACACACACACACAAAAAGATAAACTATCAAAAGTGAAACCAAATAATTGGGTAGTCTTAAGTACCGGAATTCAGCCAGGGTAACCTCAGGAAGGCTGGCAGGTTGGGATCCTCCAAATACCAGGGGCAGAGGTGGGCACCAGTGAGAACCTAGCAAGCGAATGGTGCCCCCTAGAGTAGGACAGCAGGGTGGCAGGAAAGCTTGTGACTGCCCTGGAATAAGGGTTTTATCGATGCCCATTTCATACATAATTATTTTCAGTTTTGAATTGGTATACAAGATGACAAAAACGTAGTCTTAGTAACTGATTTTCGCTGAGTATGAGAAGTTGATCAAAAGTTCAATATAACAAAAATCTGATAGTCTGTTTTTTTTTAAGAAGCTTTTTAAATTTTTCACTAAGATACTTTTCCTTCAGCAATTCCTTCACAGAAAGTTCCATTCTAATTCACCTGCGCCAGTGGAAATAATTTTAACAGTGTAATGTCTCCAAAGCGATGACACTTCATAAGTATTCTTGACAGCTGTGTCAGATTCTCGGGTAAGAGACACCACTTTCCCCCACAACATATGTAGGAAAGGCTTGCTTCATGCTTGATGAATTTTATCCAATATACAAAGAAAGATGGGACATTTTCCTACTGGCTGGAGAGGTTTGCTAGGTGCTCAGACTGAAATTTTGTAGGCGTTTGTTTATAAACGTAACCAGTGGAGATGAAAGCAAACCAAGTGAACTGCTTAGCACACAGGACCGCGTAGCAGTGAAGGCACGTGGGCCACTCCGAACGCAACACCGAGAAGCATGAGTGACCTCAGAGGAAAATGGCTTCAATATCCTACATGGGTACAATATTCATTCAAGCAGTACGTGGTAAAACAGCATTCCAGTGTGTGTCTGTGTGTGAGGGAGAGAAATACTTCCATAATTCAGATGTTCTATTTTGATTTAAATGTGTTTCACAACTTTGTGAGAGACGCACACATAAGACAACGGCGGCTGGGAGAAAGGGTGTAGGAATAAAAACTTCAAGAAGGCATGGGTATTGATCTTTAACGTTATAAAGTTTTTACATAAAATTTTTATTCATCAGCAAGAAATATTTGCATATATAATATAATATACAATATATATGGCTTGTAACTGCCTCTCTTTTGCCATTTGATCATTATAGGTGACATAAGCACACGAGTTGAGTGTTTTTACTCAATCATTTGTCATAATCATGAAAATTTAGACAGATTATTTGGCAGTTAACAGCATATAAGCACCTCTAACTGGAGTTTATTAACGAAGTAATAATGAATATACATTTCTTTTTTGACATGCGTAGTAGGTATGGGGTGTGTGTGTGTGTCTGCATGTGTGTGCATGGGCATTGTGGCCTATGCATGTGTATGTGCATTGTGGCCTATGCATGTGCATGTGCATTGTGATCTATGCATGTGCATGTGCACTGTGGCATATGCATGTGCATGTGCATTGTGGCCTATGCATGTGCATGTGCATTGTGGTCGATGCATGTGTATGTGCATTGTGGCCTATGCATGTGCATTGTGGCCTATGCATGTGCATGTGCATTGTGGCCTATGCATGTGTATGTGCATTGTGGCATATGCATGTGCATGTGCATTGTGATATGCATGTGCATGGGCATTGTGGCCTATGTATGTGCATGTGCAGGCACATTGACAGGCATCTGGAGGCCAGAGGAGAATAAGGAGTGTCCTTCCTCTACAGCGCATCCAAGTATTTCCTGGAGACTGTCTTTCTCCCCTCTCCTTTTCTCTCATCTCCTGCCCTCTCTTCCCCTCTCCTCTCCTCTCTCCTCCTCCTCCTTCTTCCTCTTTCTCTCTCT
Organism: Dipus sagitta; assembly: GCA_036346955.1. Lineage (NCBI taxonomy): Eukaryota > Metazoa > Chordata > Mammalia > Rodentia > Dipodidae > Dipus > Dipus sagitta. The sequence continues at coordinate 11,927,428 of CM070789.1, read as the reverse complement.
CTCCAGCTATAGTTTTCACAAGTCCCAGTGGGGTTTCTTATGTCTGTTTTCCACAGGCCTGGGTTACTGACATGCATGAACTCCAGTCAGAAGACTTGCAAAGCAAGTGTCTCTAACCACTGACCCATCTCCCGAAAACTTCAATTCTATGAAGAAAAATGTCACTTTGAGATATGTGACTCTACTTTGTCTTAATAAAGATATGAAAATATGCATGTAATAATTTATATATGGCTGTGGAAAATGCTTATGAAATCAATGCTAGGCACCTTCTTGTTTCTTTTAATCATGTTACAATTGCTTGATGAGAAGAAATACTTCTTGTTTATCTGATGTGATCCAAACCAGTGATATTCGTTTAAATTTTAATATTGGCTGTATCTACGTGGCTGCTTAACTCACTTCTGTAAAGAATTCAGTAAATAAACAATATTTCTTGGTAATACTCAGGGTGGGCAAACACCATAAATCACATCATGTACATCATTTGAGTTTTTAACACAAATAAAATACAGAATTTTACCCAAAACATTGGCATGTCACAAATAAAGCAAATGAGATATTATTTAGGGTTGAGATTATTTCTTCCTTCCAGTTTCAAAAAGATATAAACTTTGAATAAAAATAGTTTAAATTTAAGACATAATTAACAACATTTAATAAACGTTAAGACAAAGAAGTACCAGGTTTGGTGGCTCACACTTTTAATCCCAGCACTAGGGAGGCAGAGGTAGGAAGATTACTAGAAGTTCAAGGCCAGCCTGATACTACATAGTGAATTCCAGGTCAGCCTGGGCTAGAGCAAGACCCTACTTCAAAAAAACAAACAAATAAATAAATCCCCCCCCAAAAAATAGAAGTGACATAACCATTCCAAACTTTTTTTAGAATGAAATTATACTTTTTAAAATTATTTTTGTTTATTTTTATTTATTTATTTGGGAGCGACAGACAGAGAAAGAGGCAGATAGAGAGAGAGAAAATGGGCACACCAGGGCCTCCAGCCACTGCAGTTGAATTCCAGATGCATGAGCCCCCTTGTGCATCTGGCTGATGTGGGTCCTGGGAAATTGAGCCTCGGACCAGGGTCCTTAGGCTTCACAGGCAAGTGCTTAACTGCTAAGCCATCTCTCCAGCCTGAAATTATAGTTTTTGAAGTGTGTGCATACACTAAGAAACATGCACTCAAAGGTGCTTGCTTCAAAACAGTCTACACTAGAAAAGTAGTTTGGAATAAGAAATAAGCAAAGACATGGGAAAATATTAGAATCACTGTAGGATTGACAGCAAAAAATGGAGAAAGACAGATTCCTTTGGTCTGATCCTTTATGATTCTTTTTCAGTTATTGAGTATATAAATTTCAATCCCCTCATACAACTGAAGGGGGAAAACATGATTATCATATCATTCAAAGCTTCACGTCCTTCACTTTACCTCCAATATAAATTCGCTCTGTGTAAAATGACTTTTAAAACTTTGTTCCTTAGCATAAGTATTAAATTTTGTCTGATTAAAAATGTATTTACCAGCGACCTCAGCAGGTCGTGGTTGCGCACGCCTTTAATCCCAGCACTCGGGAGGCAGAAGTAAGAGGATCACTGTGAGTTCAAGGCCACCCTGAGACTACATAGTGAATTCCAGGTCAGCCTGGACTAGCATGAGACCCTACTTCGAAAAACCAAAAAAAAAAAAAAAAAAAAAAAGCGAAAAATGTATTTACCGTCTCTTCCTTAATCTAGGGTTTTATTTTCTGGTGTTGCTGTCCCTAAACTTTTGTGGCAAACATACCTCTCTGTATTGGGAAAGTTTAAAGCAAAAGTATCATTTTCCTAGGCTTCTAATTAAACTCTCAAAAACCATCTTTAGGGCTGAAGAGATGGCTTAGTGCTTAACGGCTTACCTGTGAAGCCTAAGGACCCTGGTTTGAGGTTTAATTCTCCAGGACCCATGAAAGCCAGATGCACAAGGGGGCGCACACTTCTGCAGTTCATTTGCTGCAGCTGGAGGCCCTGGCATGTCCATCCTCTTTCTATCTACTTGCCCCTTTCTCTCTGTATCTGTCTCTGTCAAATAAATAAAGATAGGCAAAAAAAAAAAATTTTAAGCTATCTTCAGAGAAATGAAAGTTGTGCGGGAAAATTTCTTGCGACTACTTCAGCTTCTCTACTTCACAGATAGCATCGTGATCTTTCATAGAGAACTAGAAAGATGTAAGTCAAGATTACTATAATTAGTTGTTTAGAGGATTTACTCAATAATTCACTGTCTAACCAGTACCTACAGAGATGAAGTGAAGGATCTGAGTACAGTATAGCCCTAAAAAAAAAAAAAAATAGAATATGGAGTAAAGGAGATGGTTCAGGTGTAAGCTCAAGGACCTCAGTTCCTATCTCAGCCCTACCATAAGCTCTGGGCAAAGCTATGTGTGCCTGTATCCCCAGAACTGAGAAGGTGGAGATAAGGGGTCCCTGGGGTCTTCCTCTATAGCTGGTGTAGCCAAATCCATGAGCTCCATGTTCAGTGAAAAGCTCTGTCTCAAAAACTCAGGTGCAGGGCTCTAGAGGTGGCTTAGTAGTTAAATCACTTGCCTTCAACACCAAAGGACCCAGGTGCAATTCCCCAGGACCCACATAAGCCAGATTTCAAGGTGTCGCATGTATCTGGAGTTTGTTTGCAGTGGCTGGAGGCCATGGCACACCCATTCTCTCTCACACACACATAAAGATTAAAAAATAATAATTAATAAGGTGCAAAGCAATTGAAGAAAGCACCCAACATTGACTTCTGTCTATACATGCACCTACATGCACACCCACACAAACACATGTCCACACACATATGAACACATACATATGCAAAAAAATGTGATTAATATCTCACCCTAGTATCATCAAGAGATCCTGAAATAGTTTCTATAACAGAAAAATAGGGGTCAAAAGGAAGCAGTTTTACTTTTGTAAGTTATTTTTGAATTCTTATTTATTTGCAAGGAAAGGGGGGCTAAGAAAATGAGAATGGGCACGCCAGGGCCTCTTGCCACTGCAAATGAACTCCACATGCGTGCCACTTTGCACATCTTACTTTACCTGGGAATCACCCCAGGCTGTCAGGCTTTGCAAGCAAGTTCCTTTAAACATTGAACTATCTCACCAGCCCCAGTTTTCTTCACACACACACACACACACACACACACACACACACACATATATATATATATATATATATATATATATATATATATATAATGCACAACTGAGGCAGAACCAGGCAAGGTGGGGAGAGAGCAACTTGGCCTTTCTGGTCATTTAACTTCCCTGCTCTCTGACATATTTGATGGGCAAAAGTCATTGGAGATATTTGCAAAACAGCATTATACACAGTAGGTGATAGTGTTTTGTACATCACACAAGAGTGACTTCTTGGTGCTGGATTTGAAAAAGACAGTGTCCTGAATAAGTTGATTGACTGCCAACAATGTCTGCTTAAGACAATGATCAAGAAAAAAAATGTGCTAGCAAAATCCAGACATTTGAAATCTTACTTTGTTAGGGTAGTTGATATTTCTAAGTTCTTAAAGAGTCTTTCTGCCTGTGATGCATGCGCCTGGCTCTCATCAGTGCTAATGGGAATTAACAAGAAAATGGACCCTTAATCATTTATCTTACATTACAGAAAGGCACGATTTGCGGACTTGATTAGGGCTGTAACTGAACAGATTTTACAAAGATTTGATTCTCTTCAAACATGTCCATTGCCATAATTCAACTGGAAAATTATTACAAAAATCGTCTTCTAGATATTTTACTGCTGTGATCATTATGGAAGAATATGACCAAAATGTTACAAAGACATGATGAAAGGTGTTTGAAAACTAGTTATTTGCAAAAACAGACATATATTCCCAGTTTATATAGCATGCATATAGTATTGATTTGATATCCAACAGTTAATCATATTGTTTTTCAAAAGTGAATGCTTTACTGTTTGCCCAGAGAGCATTGTGGGAAATGTATTTTCCTTTGTTTTTACTAGAGTTGAAGTTTTTAAGAGATCTATATATGCTTTTAGAAAAACCTCACCATTGTGTGACACATATTTAAAATTTCAAGCTGAGAAAAATGCTAATCTGTGTGAGTATGCTGGAGGCAAGGCAGAGTGTGTATTCCTTAGAGCAAGGTTAAGAGAAATCTGAGAATCGGGGGTGGAGGGATGTCAGTTGTCCTGATAGTATTTATCTGAGGACACCAACTTCCGCACAGCTTCCTGTCATCTTTATCTGCACTGCTTTTCTCCATCCATAGGGTGCACAGTTCACTCCCCGGAAGACATATCCGCTCTGACTATGCCACTTCATTTTGCAAAACCTCACACCTGGAATTTTTTTTTACTTTTGCCAGAAAGTGTGTTTGCCACTTTGTCTTCATGTCAGTTCTTGTGCTACAGGTGTCAACTACCATCTCTGTGGGTGAAAAATGCAGGTTTTAGATGATCATGAATTTGGTCAGCCAACTTTGTTCATTTATTTTCATACTTATGCAGAGACTCTTGGATGACACAATTTATTTGTTTGTTGAATTTCAGGTTGTGTTAAACTGTGAATCACAGAACAATGCTTTTAAAACGAAGCAAGAGTGCTGAAGAGATGGGTTATTGGTTAAGGCACTTGCCTGTGAATCATGTTCGACTCTCCAGGTCTCATGTAAGCTAGATGCACAATGACACAAGCACATAATGTCACACATGTGCACAGGGGGTGCACGCATCTGGAGTCTGGTTGTAGTGGCTGAAGTCCCTGGTGTGTGCCAATTCTTTCTCTATCTCTCACTAAAAAAAAAAAAAAAAAAAAAGCCTCGAACTCATGGTGATCCTCCTACCTCTGCCTCCCGAGTGCTGGGATTAGAGGTGTGCACCACCTTTAATTCTGACACGTGTGTGATTGAACTGATTCTAACGATCCCCCAGAAATGAGTGGGTTGAAAAGAGTATAGAGAAAATGTGAATTATAACAAAATGCATGAGGTGAACTTGTACTAAAACAGGTGAAATTTATGGACTCATTACCTATGTCATTGCTATGACAAAATGCCTGGCAAAGCCAACTGATGGGAGGACATCTTTGTTTTTGGCTGACAGCTTGAGGATCATAGTCCATAACTGGGGGCAAGCCATGGCGACACAGCCTGAGACCGCTGGTCCCATTGCGCCTGGACTCAGAATACAGAGAAAGACGGTGTACGACTTTTGTATCTGGCTTTATGTGGGTCCTGGGGAATTAAACTCAGGCCTGTAGACTTTGCAAGCAAGCACCTTTCACTGCTAAGCCATCTCCCTTGGCCCTCATAAGAGGCATTTAAACAAAATTTTTAAAAAAATTTTAAAAATGACTATCTTAAAATACAATAAAATGGGGCTGGGAAGATGGATCCATGGATTAAAGGCACTTGCTTGTAAAACTTGTTAGGCCAGGTTCACTTTCCTGGTACCCATTTAAAGCCATATGCAAAGGAGTGCGTGTTTCTGTGATCCCAATGTGCCCTCAAAGTATAGCTAGGAGAATCGAAAGGTCATGGGCCCCCTAGTCTGACAGCCTGGACTCTGGCACTCTGCAGTTGCAAGACTGTCTCAAAAATGACTGATGAGGGGCTGGAGAGGTCAGGTTAGCGGTTAAGGCGCTTGCCTGCAAAGCCTAGGGACTCCTGTTCAAATCCTCCAGATCCCATGTTAGCCAGATGCAACAGTGGTGCAAGCATGCAATGCCACACATGGCCACAAAGGGGTGCACGTGTCTGGAGTTTGTTCACCATGATGAAAAACCATGGTGTGCCCATTCTCTCTCTGTCTCCTCCACCCCTTTCTCTTTCCCCCTCTTTCTCTCTCTCAAAAAAATGATAGATGACAGATACCTCAAGGTTTTCATCCGACTTCCACATATTCCCATGTTTGCCACACACACACCACACAAACACTTACACACTCGCACACACACATACACACACACTCAGACATACACAACACACACACACACACACACGCACACACTATAGGTACAGTACTGAGATAGTAGCAGACATTTGTGGGCAAACACAAATAGGAAAATTCATAGATTATAATCATGAAAAATCAGTTACCAGCAGTCAACTGTGCCATAATACATAACATGACAAATTAAGAGGTAGGCTGTAGCCAGGCATGGAGGCGCACGCCTGTAACCCCAGCACTCGGGAGGCAGAGACAGGAGGATCGCCCTGAGTTCGAGGCCACCCTGAGACTATGTAGTGATTCCAGGTCAACCTGGACTAGAGCAAGACCCTACCTCATAAACAAAACAAAACAAAACAAAACAAAAATGGGTAGGTTGGAGAGATGGCTTAGCAGTTAAGGTGCTTGCCTGTGAAGCCTAAGTACCAAGGTTCAATTCCCCAGAACTCACTTAAGCCAGATGCAAGGACGCCGCAACCATGTGGAGTTTGCTTGCAGTGGCTCGGCCCTAGTATGCCCATTCTCTCTATATCTGCCTCTTTCTCTCCCTGTCCCCTCTGACAGAAATGAAATAAAATTAAATAAAAATATTCTTAAAAATTAAGAGGAAGAAACTGTGATGATGGCTCAGCCTGCAAAACACTCACTGTGCATCAGTGAGGGTTCTAACTCAGAGGTTCGAATTACCACACCCAAGTAAAGGCTAGGTGGACATGGTGACCCATCTTTTCCAGTGCTTGGGAGAGGGAGGCGAGGAATCTCTTGGGCAGGTTGACTAAGTAAACATGTTAAATCAGTGGACACCGGGTTAAATGAGAGACAATAGCTCAATAAACGTGGTGGGAAGTAAATGAGGAAGACTCTCAGTGGGCACCTCTGGCCTCCACACATGAACGCAACTGCACGCACACATGCGCCCACACACAAGTAAACGTGGATACACACATGCATGCACATCATACACAGGCAGTGAAACAGGAGGAAAACTGGATTTTAGTTGTAATATTTTGCCAAATAGCAAGTATTTTATGTAATGATATTCAGCTAAATTAATATGGAAAGAACAATTTATTATACTTGGAAGAAACAAGAATATGCCATGAGAAAAAAAAATAAAGGATTAATAGGTAGATAAAATAAAGCTTACTAGGAAACTAAGAAATATAAATTTAAATAAAATCTCATAATTAGTCCATTAGAATCAGTTCATTATAATAATAACATTAGAGATAAAAATGCAATATATGTTCATATAAGCATAATAGTTTCAGATATAAATTGATATGAATTATAGGGTAGTAGGTTCTACTAATAAGCTTATTTCCAGCATTTTATTTACTTCTGTATTTTTACATCAAATGATTTTACTAGAATTTACACCTAAGAGCCCTTTACAAGATTCATGCACACATATGTATTTCCATGATGACCTTAAAGGAAAAATATATTATATATGCACAATGTAAATATCATGAAGCTTTTTTTAAAAAAAAGTCTTTCAAACTAATTTTATTAAAAAATGATCAAGATAATAAATGATGTTTTAAAGAAGTACACATACCTTATATTAATTTTTAAACAGGAGGAAAAATTGAAAACCACTAATGACATTGCCTTTAGTAAATGGTGTTTTGCAAAACAGAAAGCTGGAGTCATTTTTTATCATGCATGCTTTAACACAAACACCCAGGCTTCATAGATGAATTCAGACTCCTGGTCACCTCACGCAGATGTAGGAAACACTGACCACTCTTCTAACCCATCCACACTCATCTGAAACAAACCCTAGACCTTACATAAGTTATTCATGTGTGTTTCTAAGGATAAATACTTTAAACCACCGCAGACACATGTTCACATCTGAAGTATAATAAAATGTGTCTCCAAAGTGCCAAATATCCAGTGAGTGTTGAAAGTCCCCATAAGTGTCATGGGCTTTTTTTTTTTTATGTGTTTTAGCATGCAGTCCAACAAATGATAGCTGGATGATATGTTGTTTAAATATCATATAACCCGTAGCAAGTTCTGGACCTCTAAGCTATCACGACCGTGACCCAGGCTGTGTTGAAGGGGATGGTTCCGAGTGGAGGGGAGTCTGTGCTTAGCTTTGCTCTCTGTCCAGCAGATACCATAGCACCTCCCCAGCTGTGAGAAACCAAACCCCTCCAAACTGTCACGTGTCCCACAGTCCATGGAACTGCTGTGTTTGACTGTCACTGATCCCCAGTCTCCCTACTCTACCCCCAGGCTTTCTCTGTTCTTCAGATTTTCTTCTGTAGACCTCGGGAGGCTTGCAGTGTGGAGTGAAATTTACTGCTGGCGTCTTCCAGGTCGTATTTCCATTTATCCCAGGTGTTCTTGTAAGGCATCTGTTGCAAGTGGAGGAATTATTGCACCATAGGCAGATGGAGTTATTATTGTTTATCCTGAATTCCTCATTTTCTAACTCAACTAAACCAAGTACATTGTTATCAAGTCTTCTGGTCTTTCAGATTTTGTTTATATTCCATTGTTTTTTTATTTCAATTAGAATTGGTTTTCAACTAATACATTAAAATACAGAAATTGTCCATAGTACGGAGTACCAAGTGATGTTTTTATGTGTGGTTACATTATGCAATGTCTAAATCAGGATATATGTCAAATACCCCAATTCAGTGAATATTTCAGGCTCTGAGTAGTTTGCTGTTTTTTCAGTCATTACCTTTCTCTGTAATCCTTCTTCATACTGAATCCAGGGTAGCCTTTCTAAAGCACATACCTAAATATGCCAATCAGATCTCTGTACCTCTGTGAACACTGAAGAGCCTTCAGTGACCCTCCACTACCCTGGGGTTTTGTCTCGATATCTTTGGGGGGTGTATTTGTAATTCGACCATTCCCTTGCCTTCCTAAATTCTTCTTTGCTCCCTTATTTTTATATGTTTGTGTCTATAGCTTTTGTATATATAACTCATAAGCATTACCCTTATTTACTGTGTTTACATTTTGCATCCAGGATAACATATTCTATCATTTTTAATTTAGTTTTCACAATTAGCTTTGAATTCATCCAAATCTAGCAATTTCATTTTTCTTCTATTAAATTGATCCATTGTGTTTTTAAACTATTTATTTTTTAACTTTAAATTTATTTGTTTTCATTTTTATAAAGGGTGTCGTCTCATTTCCCCTCTCCACCCTACCCCACTTTCCCTGAGGATTCTCCTCAGTAGGGCTATTGTCGTTCACTGTTGGGTAAATAAGGAACTACCTTATCTTATTTATTTATTTGTGAGGGAAAGGAAAGGGTAGAGAGAGAGAGAGAAAGGGAGATAAAGAAAATATAGGCATGCCAGGGCCTCCTACCACTGCAAACGAACTGCAACCGCAAGCACCACTTTGTGAGTCTGACTTTACAAGGGTACTGGGGAATCAAACGTGGGTAGTCAGGCTTTGTAAACAAGTGCCTTTAAGAATTGCTGAGCCATCTCTACAGCCAACTCATTGTTTTAATAAATCAGTTTATTATCCTACTATTGCAGTATCTTTGGGTCTGCAATAAGTGGCAGAAAATTGCTGCAGTATTTGATATATCTGATAACTTAAGCCTAAGAATCCAGTTGGCAAAGTTGAATATCACCAACAAAGATTAAAGGTTGAGGTTTAAGAAAAGACCAACTATTATATTAAATCAGTTTAATATTCTTGAATCTATCATTGCATTCAAGGTTTGAAAGTATACTGTATTTGAATGAAATAAGTTTCATAGGTTTGTTATCCATCTTTCTTTCTGAGCTAGTTATTTCTAAATACATTCCCATGTTGCATTAACCTATCACTAAGAAGTCTTTAACAATGCCGTTGCATACAAACAAAGCTAATTTAAGTCTATATTTAATAAACATTTGTCAAATACTACATTTGGAGCGAGGTAGAATATATTTTTATGAAATCAAATAAGCAATAAAGTATGGAAAAACCTCAAATATTGAGAAATTTTTATTTTTTAAATATACGTGCATTCCCTTTGCTATTTATTGAGAGAGATGAATGAGCCAACAATCAAAGTCTAGACCATGAAGTGCTTTGGAAATGTGCACACCAACTATTGTTCCAGTCCTTGAACATAGCATTTCTATAACCTCAACTACTGTTAATTTCCCAATTATCTACTATTTATAAATGTATCACTTGAACTTGAACAAGCATAAGCCTTGGCAGTAAAGAATAGCAACAAATGTATAAGTTATTAGTGCCTATGTAATTATATTTTAAATAAGTAAAATTTATTAATGAATGAAATAAAATAATAACTACAAGGGAAAGCAGGAAAAATAACAAGAGATTTCTGGCATGATTCTGTATTCATTTAAGATATATGACATTGATAAAATGTTGGTGAAATAGATAAATTTTATATTACAGTCTGGTAAACTTATTTATCTTAAGCTTGTTGATAGCATCCCCCAAAACATTTATGTTTTATTCATGAGTTAGGCAATCACTATTGACAATTAGCCTCTTCTAATTCCAGATATGTTGACTTAAGAACTCCTTCCATTTACTTATATTTATTTGATTTACAGAGAAGACCTTTGAAAACCCAAACACTTAACCATATGCCTAGATCTAGGAAAGGTAATAAACAGGTAGGGCTGGAGAGATGGCTTAGCGGTTAAGCGCTTGCCTGTGAAGCCTAAGGACCCTGGTTCTAGGCATGATTCCCCAGGATCCACGTTAGCCAGATGCACAAGGGGGCGCATGCGTCTGGAATTTATTTGCAGTGGCTGGAAGCCCTGGTGCACCCATTCTTTCTCTCTCTCTCTCTCTCTCTCTCTCTCTCTCTCTCTCTCTCTCTGCCTCTGTCTCCCTCAAATAAATAAATAAATAAAATTTAAAATAAATAAATAAATAAACAGGTATACATGTTTGAAGGAGAAGCAAAATTTCCAGCCTCAAGATCATTTTCAGGTACCTACTGAAGAAAAGTATGGATGTATGCTTGATAGACAAGAAACAGAAGACAGATAGATGAAAGAAATGAGAGATAATAGATGTAGATGACAGATAAACGACAGTTGATAAAAGATGACACATTAATAATAAAGACTATTTACATACAATAATGATAAATGGAGGGATGGGCTGGATAGATGACAGAATATATATGTAGGTAAATAAAGACAGAATACATGAGAGATGAGAAATAATAAATGGATGGATGAATTAGGTATATAATAATTGGTAGATAATAGGTAAGTAGACAGTAATGACTAATGATAGGTAGATTATCAAATGACAATAGATAGATGACAGTAGGTGATAGCTAGATAGATAATAGAATCATCACAAATCCAGCTTTCCAGAATTATTCTACACGAAGGAATTGTTCAAAGACATCTGTTTGTTTTCCTGTCAGTACAGACCACAGCTCACATCTGAGCTGTAATCATGTTGGTCATTAACATATGAAGTTAACAGTGCTCCTGCCTCTACTGTTTCTAGTATTTCCAGACAAAGGAAACATATTTCCCTACTTCATTGTTCTATCTTTCTGATATTTATATTGTATTTTTTCTGAGTCCATTTAGCAAAAAATAATAATAATAATAACCAATTTAGGTAACTAACATTTCTGCCCTAAGCTGGGCATGGTGGCGCACACGTGTAATCTCTACATTGGGGAGTCTGAGGCAGGAGGATGGCAAGATTAAGGCAAGACAAGGCTGCATAATGAGTTTGATGTTAACCTTGGACTATTAAGGGATACCTAACTCAAAAATATACCACTAGAAATCTAGTCTTCTCACATTTATCTTGAAGTAGTTTTCACTGTCAATGGTATATGCAGGTCTTTAAAACCAACTTTAGTTTTTATTTCCTATGTACTCTAATGATCTACATTTACCAACTTTAGGTTGTATTCTCTATACATTTTTTTAATTTTTTTTGTTATTTTTATTTATTTGTTTGAGAGTGACAGACAGAGAGAAAGGGGCAGATAGAGAGTGGGAGAGAGAATGGGCACGCCAGGGCCTCCAGCCACTGCAAACGAACTCCAGATGCGTGCGCCCCCTTGTGCATCTGGCTAACGTGGGTCCTGGGGAGTCGAGCCTCGAACCGGGGTCCTTAGGCTTCACAGGCAAGCGCTTAACCGCTAAGCCATCTCTCCAGCCCTCTCTATACATTTTAATGATCTATATTAAATCAGGTACATATTATCAACTAGGTATTTTGTCATCGAAACATAAAAACCTTTCCCTTTTTTTTGTAGTTGGCACTAAATTAAAGGTCTCATATATTCTAGACAAGCCCTCTATTGTTGAGCTACACAACCCTAACTTCCCGAATAAAGATGAGGACCTGCGGGGCCCAAGGCCAACCTGAGTTCCACTCTTATGGACCCACACAAATAGCTGGGTATGGCCACACACCTCTGGATCCCCAGGCCTGTGGGCAAATAGAGACCAGAAAAGTTCTGGGGGTCCTGAAAGGCACGCCGTACCATTAGCATCGCAAGGTAGTTAATGATGGAGGGGGCATGGGCTGCTCTCCTCTGGCAGCAGGCAAGCCCACTGACACAGCAGGCACATCTTCAAACCCACAGCGACGAGGTTGTCTACTATGTATCTTCCAAAAGTTTTATAGTTTGGCCGTTTAGATTCAGGTCTATTACCTACTTGGTATTATTATTATTATTTTTTTTTTACAAAATCTAGACTTGTTTTTTTTTATTGCATGCAGAAACCCAATTGTTGCGCCATATTTGCTGCAAGGGCAATTTTCTTCACTATCAAATTGCTTTAGCTATTTGTCAAAGTTGACTGTGCCTTTGTGTCTCTTTTGGTTCTCTCTATTCAGCTTCATTAACTTATTTCTTTGTTCTTTCACCAATTTTGCAGTGTGATTATGATACTTGTGTAGTAAACCTCAGATTCTAATTGTGTCAGTTTTTAACCATTTCGATTTTTCTGTGGCATTGTGTTGGCTATTTTGACACTTTCATGTGACTTACAGTACCAGTGTGTCAATATCCAAATTAAATAAATGGGTGTGTTTCTAGCTCCAATTATGTGGGTCTATAGATCAAATTGGAAAGAACTGACATGTTTACAATGTTGGCTCTCTCTACCTGTGATTATGAAATATCTCTCCGTATTCTTCTACGAATTTCTGTGAGAATTATTCATCTGGTGCTAATGGAGAGGTGGTTACGTTTTTAAGTCCAGTGCTATTGTTCGTGGCTGGCATATAGAAAGGGAGTTGGTATTTTACATTTGTCTTGAGCCCAGCCATGACCGCTGTAGTTCTGAAGGCTTTGTTGCTTCTTGTTTCTGTGGTGGTGGTTGTTTACTTTCAAGATACTTACAAACGAAAAACCAACCACAGCCTCTGAAGTTTTGTTAATTCCTTTCTATTTGTTTATTTTTTTTTCCCTTTTCTACCTTACTGAGTCAGCTAAGATTTTACATGTGGTATTGAATAGGGATGGTGAGGAAAGATATCGTTGGCTTATTTCAATCTCAGTGGAAAAGCATCCAGTTGTCAATATTAAAATAATGTTGGGTTTATGTTATTGTTAATATTTTTATTCAGTTAAAGAAGTTCCTTCTATTCCTACTTTGAATGCATCTTTCATGAAAGCATGTTGAGTTTTGCCCGTGCTTTTTCTGTTCTATAATTATAAGTTGACTCTTGGGCATACTAAAACGTGATTGATGACATTAATTGGTTATCAAATGTTGATTAAGCCTTGTAAGCTAAGAAAATAAACTTATTCAAAATTTTAATATATTGTTATTTTCCTATTTAAATTGTTAATATGTTGTTAACTTTCATGAAAGACAGTAGTTAGTAGTTTTTATTTTGCATGATTTTTATCCGTTTTGCTGCTGTTAGGGTAAAGTTGGAATTATAAAATTAGAAAATGTTCCTCATACTTCCATTTCCAAAAGACATTGCATAAACATGATATATTCCTTGCTTACATATTCAGAAGAATTCCTCAGTGAAACCATCTGACCCTTCTACTTTATAGGGTAGAAGGTTGTCAATTAGGCATTTCATTTATTTAGTAGATTATGAGCTGATTTGAATTATCAGTTTCACTTGTATGAGATTTAAAAGATTGTATATTTCACATCACCTAAGTTATCAAATCTGTGGGCTGTATAGTCATTGTTAATATTTGTTGATTATGCTGCTTCTCTTTGTGAGATTGGCAATGATGGCTCCTCTTTCATTTCTGATATTAGTAATTTGTGTCTTCTCCTGGTTTTTCTGACTTGTGTTGCTTAGAGATTTGTCAATTTTATTGATCTTTTCACACAACCACCTATTGGCTTCATTGATTTTTCTCAACAGTTTTCCTGTTTTCAACTTCACTAATGCTATTGTATCTTTTAATCTATTTGCCTAATTTTACAAAGCTCTTTTTTTATTTTCTAGAAGTTTAGATTATTGACTCTTAGAGTTTCTTCATTTCCAACATAGGCATTCACGATTCTCCCTGCATGCTAGACATTCCAGGTTTCTGTTACATTTAGTCCAGAATATTTGAAAAGAAAATTGAGAGATTTTCTTCTGACCCATTTGTAATTTAGAACTTTTTTGCCTAATCTCCAAATGACATCTCCCAGTTATGTTTCTATATTTAAGTTAACTATACTGTTTTCTAAGAGTATATTTTACATGATCCCTTTTACGTCAAGTTTGGGTTTGTATGATTTATAGACTGACATGTCACCTGTCTTGGTGAATGTTTCATGTGGCCTTTGGAAACATATATACTTGCTGCTGCTAGATGAAGTATTCTAGAAATGTCAGTTAGTCCCAGCTGATTGATAGTGCTTTTGCCTATACTAAATATATAAATGAGTGTTACCTTTTTACCCTCTCTGTCAATTCCTCTGGATCAATTGATGTATTAAGAAGGTCTTGCACATTTGAAGTAATTGTTTATGTAGTTGGACTCATATCTACTATAATCATAATTTTTCTATTACATTTGCTTTCGATGTCTTCTTGAGGTGCCTCTTTTTCTGTTTTTTTTTTTTTTTGTGGTTTAATGGGCATTCTATGATTTCATTTTCCCTCTTGTGATATTAATTATTCTCCATTTTCTTATTTTTAGTGGTCTCTCTAGAGTTTAAAGTAAACATTTGAGTACTTACTAGATCTAAGTGCACTTTCAACTACCAACATGCTAATTTGCATATAGTACAGGCTACATTATAACAGAGTGCTCACCATTTTTCCCCAATCCTGTGCAATGTTCTTGTCATTGATTGCATCTGTTTATACCTAACTAACCTCACTTTGTGTGTATGGTGGGGATGCATTTTGTTTTCAATATGTGGTGGGCTGAAGGTTACCATTATTTTGAAACAGTTATCTATAATATCAACTAAAAAATTAATACATTTAATTTATTGTTTTGTTTGCTCCTTTAATTATCTCCATATCTTCATATTACATATATTCATGCATATGCATGTATGTATACATACATATGCATACCCATATGCATATTTTTGAGCTTTTTAAAGTATTTTATTTATTTATTTGCAAGGAGAGAGAAAGAGAGAGGGAATGGGTGCACCAGGGGCTCTAGCGATTACAAACTCCAGATGCCTGCACCACTTTTTGCATCTGGAATTATGTGGGTTCTGGGGAGTCTAACCCAGCTCATTAGGCATTGCAGGCAAGCACCTTAACTTTTGAGCCATCTCTCCAATCTATACTTGATTTTTTGATCTGTATTGGTTTTGTGTCTTGGCAGAATTTCTTTTAACATGTCTTGCAAGGCAGGACTACTGATGGAAAATTTCACTGGTTTTTATTTCTCTGACAAATTTATTTATTTACTTATGAGAGAAAGAAAGAAAGAGGCCGAGAGAAAGAGAGAGAGAGAGAGAGAGAACGGACACACCAGGGCCTCTAGCCACTGCAAACAAATCCAGATGCCTGTGCTACCTTGTGCATCTGGCTTTCATGGGTCCTGGGGAATCAAACCAGGGACAGTTGGCTTTGCAGGCAAACACCTTAGCTGCTAATCCATCATTCCAGCTCTCTTTGAAAAATTGTGCATTACTCTTTCAATTCTGAATAACAATTTAACTGGGCACAGATTTTTAAACATTGTTTGTTTTCACTCTGAACACTTATTTTAATGCATTGTCTTTTTGCTTGGACTGGACCACTCATTATGATACTTTCATCTTTAATTCCTGGCCTAGCAGACCTTATGATAATCAATTTGAGTTGTTGGACATTCAAGTTAGTGGTAATTTCTTCTGGCACTAGCAGCAAACCAATGCACTGGTTCAGGTCAGGTCTTCAATATGTTTTAGCTGTAATAGGGCTTCACAGTTACTCTATCTCCCAAATTCACTTTCACCATTGCTGTCAGAGTTACTGACCAGAAAAGAACATTTGGAGTGACAGGTTTTTATTTCTGAAAACTGTAAGAACAAAATAAATGCCACATCCCCTAACATGAAGGCCACCATGACTGTCACCACTTTTTCATGTAGGTTTAAGTTATGTCATACCCCCAAAATTTTCTTCCTATAACATAAAACTAACCATGACCTTATCAGGTAGAGTTCTTTTCTTTGAGGAACATTGAAATGCAGTATTACTAACATAAGGAAAAATGTATCATCTAAAATATATGGTAGACTATTCAAGATTAAGGGATGAACAGCTCTTCAGAGATAAAAATTACTTCTCTCATAATTTGGTCTTCAATGACTCAGAGTAAATATCACTATTTCTGTGTATCTACCCAGGGCATAAATTTACAAAACAGGAAAAAACAGGTGAGAAAACTCACCACTACCTCCATGGACCACCACATGCCTAAACAGAGTAGCATAGCTTAGGGATGCTTAAATTTTTTCCACTTGCAACACATTTTTTAAAACATTTTTTGTTAACAACTTCCATAATTATAGGCAATAAACACAATAATTCCCTCTCCTCCCCAACTTTCCCCTCCCCAAATCCACTCTCCGTTATATGTCTTCTCTCTCCATCAGTCCCTCTTTTATTTTGACATCATCACCCTTTCTCCTGTCATGAGGGTTTTATGTAGGTAGTGCTAGGCACTGCGAGGTTATGGATATCGAGGCCAATTTCTGTCTGAGCAATTACACTGTAAGCAGTCTTACCCATCCTCTTGCTCTTAAGTTCTTTCCACCACCTCTTCCACAACGGACCCTGGGCCTTGGAAGGTGTCATAGAGATATTTGAGTGATGAATACCCCTCTGTCCCTTCTTCTCAGCACTATGGTGCCTTGTAGTTCATCCTAGTGGTCACCACCTTCTGAAAAGAGAAGCTTCTCTAACCAAAAGTGAGAGTAGCATTAGTATATAGGGATGAATGTTAAGGAAAGTGCTTATAAGGCAGTTTGGTGCGCATAATATATGCATTTAGCCAGACAAGAACAGGTGTTACATTCCTAGGGTTCATAATTTCCCCTGCCATAGGCTTTTGATTAGGGTTTCAGTAACAGGCATGCATTCCCTCCCATAGAGCGGGCCTTCAGTCCAATTAAAGAGCAGTTGTTTTCCCCCATAACAGACGTGCCACTGTTGCACCCTCTTGGTCAGCTGGCCTGGATGGCTAAACTTAAGGCTTTCAGTGTCCACTGTTTCCATCACTGATGACTTCTTTTTCCCATAAGGCTCCTTAGAGTGTAGCTTTTTCCAGCTTTCTGTCAGTTGGTCTACAGGGAGGAGGTTTTCAGCCCATCTCCAGCTTGATTTCTCAGTGACCTTGCAGTTCAAACATGTGGAGTTTTCAGCAATAGAGTGTTACCACCTATTTCTGGTGGGAAACCAAGTATGTTGGCAATGGCCTGTAATGTGTTAGGGACATCAGGGACCTCCCTGGCCAATAACTCGCTGAATGGTATCCCATCCCTGGCACTGAAAGTTTTCTAGTAACAATCTATAGCTTTTAGTGTGCCATTACCCAAAAAAGTATGCTTCCATATGACTTATTTATAATATCTTGAATTTTGATTAACCCTTCTCCCACCCTTCTTTTACTTGCTCTTTCCTCATGACCACACTTAGGCCATTGCACTCCCAGTAATCTGTTCATCTACTTAAATATATACAATACCATCCCCTTAAGTCCTACCCTCTTCTTGCCCCTTTTATCCCCTTTTAATGACATCTGCTACCAATTTTTATTCCAACTCACATAGAAGTCTAAATATTTGCAGCTAGGATGCATATATGAGAGAGAACATGCAACATTTGGCTTTTTGGGCCTGGGTTACCTCAGTATAATCCTTTCCTGATCCATCCATTTCCCCTCAAATTTCATAATTTTATTTTCCCTTACAGCTGAGTAGAACTCCATTGTGTAAATGTGCCACATCTTCATTATCCACTCATCAGTTGAGGGACAACTAGGCTGGATCCATTTCCTAGCTTCTGTTAATACAGCAGCAATAAACATGGTTGAGCAAGTATCTTTAAGGTAGTAAGAAAAATCCTTAGGATATATGCCTAGGAGTGCTATACCTGGGTCATATGGTAAATCAATTTTTAGCTATCTCAGGAACCTCCACACTGATTTCCACAATAGCTGGACCATATTACATTCCAACCAACAGTGTAGAAGGGTTCCTCTTTTCCTCATCCTCACCAGCACTTATTATCATTTGTTTTCTTGATGATAGTCATTCTGACAGGAATGAGATGGAATCTCAAAGTAGTTTTAATTTACATTTCCCTGATGGCTAAGGATGTAGAACTTTTTTTAGATGTTTATACGCCATCTGCACTTCTTCTTTTGAGAACTCTCTATTTAGTTCCATATCCCATTTCAACTGGGTTGTTTGCTTTCTTATTATTTAGTTTGATGAGTTCTTTGTATATCCTAGATATTAATCCTCAGTCAGATGCATAGCTGGCAAAGATTTTCTCCCATTCTGTAGGCTGAATCTTTGCTCTATTCACAGTGTCCTTTGCTGTACAAAACCTTTTTAATTTCATGAGGCCCAGTGTTTCAATCCATTTTTGACTGAAATTTTCACATGCCCCTATGTAGAAAGAGATATAAAATGGATATGCAAATAAAACATTTCCTGATAATAAGTTATAAAATGCATTTCAAAACAATTTCTTGACATAAATACAATCTTACATCTGCTAAATTAAATTTACATAATAATGAAACAGATGTGCTATTTTTACATACAGAATTAACTCTTGGCTAAATATTTAACGCTGCAAGACATATAGCATCTTCAATATCTTTCACTTGACCAATGTTTTAATTTTATAATCTCCAATGCTGAGAAATTTGTTCTGCTTAAATAAATATAGTACAAATGGTAAAATATTTAAAGCCATTTTAAAAATTTTCAGAAATTCTGTTTGAAACCCAAAATTTATTTTATGATTTTTTTATATAAAACTCTAGTCAGCAACATAAACTGAAATTGTTAAGGCCAATAGCATAATACAATACAAAGATATACTAATTTGATGCTTCAGTGTAGAGAAATAACTATAGAAAAATGGTTAAAGTCTTTGTTTTCCTTAAATAAACCATTATTTCTATAAACACAGGAGTAGCATACAACCATCTTGCATCTTGGCTGAGGTGTTTCAGAGCATTGTCTGTTGTGGGGCATGACACCATGTGACGAGCAAAGTGCAGTAGTTGTGTGTACGTAAGTAAGGATGCTATGAAGTCACACAGTGCAATGCAGCTGAGTGATGCAAGAAGCAACTTGGTTTCATTACACGCTTGATTTTTAATTAGGTTTTGGTTGCTGTATATTCAGAAACAATTATCCAGTGACCAAATTCTTCACAGCTCTCAACATTCAGTAGTAACCAGTCAATACAAGGGAAACTGTCACATGAACTAACAAGTTCACACCTTTTAAAATGGGGGCATCTAAAAGTCCAGGCATGATCTGAAGAGATAGTTTAGTGGTAAAGGTGCTTGCCTGCAAAGCTAAAAGACCCTGGTTAGATTGCCCAGGACCCATGTAAGCCAGATGCACAAGGTGGCATATGCATCTGAAGTTCATTTTCAATGGCTGGAGGCTCTGGCATGCCCATTCCCTTTCTCTCTCTCTTTCTCTGTCTCTCTCTCTCTCTCTCTCTCTCTCTCTCTCTTTCTCTCTCTGCCTCTTTCTCTCTGTCAAATAAATAAACAAATAAAAAGTATTTTAAAAACGTCCAGGCAGGCAAGGCCTGATGTGGATGAACAGTAATTCTTACACACTTGTTGGCAAGAATGCAAAATGGGAAAATTTGACAGTATTTTAAAGGCAAATTTATGCCAACCACATAGTAATCATAATAATAATGCAATTTTTACACAAGTTGCTTCTAAGAAGAAAATAAAGTATATGCACACAAAAGACTTTAGCAGCATTTTCATTTAAAATAGCCAAAACTAAGAACCAAGCCAACTGTATTCCATTTCTTTGAGATACTCAAATCTGTGCATCCATTCCCATGAATGCTTGTCAACAATTCAAAGGAATAATGTGTAAGTGTATACCATCATTTCAATGAAATCCATGTGGAGTCAAAGAAGGCAAACACTAGACTATATTCTATGATGTTTCATGTATTTAAAACTCATAACTATAAATTGACCTATAGGGACAGTGGTTGCCTGAACAAAGGAGTAAGGGGAAGGAACCATGGGAGAATAGGAGGAAAGTATTAAGAAGCCACCAGGAATTTTGGACAGTGATAGATAACCATTTATCCTGCTTGTAGTGAAGATTTAACAGGTGTACACATATATCTACTTTATCAAATTATATTCTTGCAATAGAAGCAGTGTATTGAATATAAATTATACCACAATGCAACTGATTTAAAGCTGGTATCCACTCAAGGATACAGAAGATTGCTTTGTGGCTGGACATAATTCTAAATTTATCCCTCCGCCTCCTCCACTCCCAGCCAACCCAAAAGTAGGTCAAAGATCAAATTATAGAAAGACAAAACACAAGCAGACTTATTAATATCATATTTGGTTAAAAAAATATTCTCTGTAGCGAAGAGGAAAGTAGTGGAAAGAATGTTGGACAGTCAGCACACAGACTCAGTAGTGCCATGAACGAATGTTACAACTCTGGGTATGGCTCTGGTGATACTAAGCACAAAGACATAAAGAGAAAATTTAATTATAAAGGAGAACATGGGTCTGGAGAGAGTGCTCATTGGTTAAAGGCACTTGTGTGCAAACCCTGATGGCCCAGGTTTGATTTCCCAGTATCCACATAAAGCCAGATGCACAAAGTGGCTCATTCATCTAGAGTTTGTTAGCAATGGAACGAGGCCCTGGCATACCCATACTTTCTCTCTCTCTCTCTCCTCTCTCAAATAAATAAATGACTTAAAAAAAAAACAACTTAAGTGACAGGATGTTTGTAGGCATCAAGAGACTAAGTTAAAACTCTCCAGGGAAGACAAGTGTAGTGCATTCCTATAAGACCAGCACTTTGAAGGCTAAGGCAGATCATGCTTTAGATACTGACCTGGGCTATACAAACCATCCTGTATCAAAATATAATGATGCAAAAAGAGGAAGGAGGTGATGTTTCTTTTCTTCATTCTCTCAAAGGACTAAGGGACATCCCGTGCTAGAGGTCATGGACATGTCTCAGAAGAGTTAAGAACCCGACATAGGTTCAAATTCTGTGGTGCTCCTAGGTTTCAGAAGTTTTGTTTGAGCATGTAATGTTAAGTCATCTGTAAGACTGGAAGGCTCATGGACCTTGAGAAGGAAGGCAAATGGCATTTGGAACCTGACCATGTTGTGTACAAACCGGATAAAATAACTTTTCCCAGGATGAGGACATAGTTCAATGCTAGAGAGCTTGCCTAGCATGTGCAAAACCCTGGGTTGTATCCCCAGAAACATACTCAAAAACTGTCATATATCCAGATCATAGCATTCAAAAGGAAGGGACAAAAGTGGATAAAAGAAAATGGAATAGAGCCAAAAGAAAAACGTGAGAAATAATGGGGGAAAGATAACCGAAGACAAAATTTTTCTATGAGTACTTCCTTCTACATTGATAACTAATTAAAACACAATTCAATTTTTTAAGTCTACAAAGATGAAATTATTAAAGGGAAAAGTCAAGGTGGTAATTGTAGAGCTAATGACACAAATTAAAGAACACCATTTAATCCACCCAGTATGGACATCACCACTCATTTACCAAGGCCGCGTGTCGCGCATCAAAGCAGGGTTCTCTGCCACTGTCCTGTGGGTATCAGAAATGACCACTGCCATTGTCAACATGAATTTGTTATTAGCTTGAATTCTTTGCGAAATGGATTTTATTTATTCACAATTCAAGGCAAGTGTCCTTTTGGCCCCCGTGTCTTGGTGCAAAACTCCTTACTGCTTTCTTCTCCAGGAAAACTTATTTTTTCAAACTCTTGATCTCCAAGGTCTCCTAGGCTCTTGTCTGTCCTAACCAGTAGTGTTAAAACACAGTTTGTTTTGTGTTACTTTTGCATGCCACTTGCTCAGTTGTAGAATCTCAAATATTTTATAGCAATTACTCTGAAGGCTGTGTTTCCAACCAAAATAACTGGTACCTTGACAGCAAATGTACTAATATGTTCCAGTGCGTTCTTGAGACACGGCGCCGGCACGTCATAGATTTAAGAGGGATTTAATACTAAGTACCACGTCTTTTTCATTTCCACATGAATATTGAGGAGTCCCCAGTGTGTTTTATAAAATCTCCATTATATTTCTTCTTATGAGTGAATGGAGATGACTGTGGAAGTAATGTAAAAAAATATATATCATATAGACCCAGAAGAACTGCTCATTTGTATTAGCAAAATGGACAAAGCAGGCTTAAGTCCACCTCTCACATGGCTATTTGGAGATAGCCATGGGTTATGAAAAGTACCTTTTGAAATACAAATGTTCAGGCTTCTGGTCAGTCGCTTATTGAACTCATATAGGCTAAAATGAGAAAAGAGTAGGAATTGTGTAGTGTTTGCATCAAGTGAGGACAGGGAAAGTGAGTATTCCATTACACACCCACACCCACACCACACTCACACACACAACATCTTAGGTAATTAACAGAATCCACAGTTGAAATTGACCCATTAAGCCAAACCTGATCAAATGGCAGAACTTTCAATGAAAACTTCACCCAGTTTCTCAAATTTCTAATATGAGGCTACCTTGTAGAAAATGTAATGCTTCCAGTTTCAGAAGTTGTTTCTTTTAACATAAGGCATAAATTTATAGTAATATATGCTCATAGTTTTGAATGAAACTAAACACATTATATTTTACAAATGCATACACACAGAGAAAGAGACACTTATGCACACCATACACACACACAAAAAAAGTACAAACAAAACCAGATACCATCAGATGTTCAGCACTTTGACCTTGAAGTGAATTTGGAAGCCATGAGTTGCTGCATGAAGTGGATAGCAGCAAGTGTTCTTCTGTTAAAATAAAAACTTAGCAGTATATATTTTTATTAGTGTTCACATGAACTTTTATTTGTTTAATCCTGACAATGGGCTGAATTTTTCATAGATTCAACACAGCATAGGAGAGAAGTAAGTTGAAAGCATCAAATGGATGGAAACTGTTATGACAATGTAGAATGTAGAGGATTGTGTATTTGTAAATAGTTAAGCCCAGTCATCTCCCTGTAATGGAGAAAACTGAGGCACAAAACCAATGCTAACTGCTTGGTGTGATACAACTGTGCAGAAGACTTGTTCAGAAATTTGGTGATCCCTTTAACCTTGATATACTAAGGTGCATAGATTACATCAAATCAATCATTCATTTTTGTTTAGTCTACATGGTTCCTAAATGTCTAAAAAATGGAAAAAAAGAATATTTTGTGATGTGTTGAAATTATATAAAACTCAAATTTTGGTGTTTGTGGAAAGTTATGTGGGAAAGGTGAAATATTAGTCCTGTGACATAGGGTTATAGGTGCTTTCTTGCTACAGCAGAGTGGAGGAAACAAGACAGAACCTTATTGACCACTAACTATACTGAAAATAATTAATCTTGCCTTTAATGGAAATATGTAGTGACCACTGCTCGAAGACATTAATGTATGAAGTAAGTCTAAAGTTAGTTTTCTACATTAACAAGAAAATGTAAATAAATGCATAAACAATTTCTACGTCACTGAATTCCAACTCCCATTGTTTTTAAAAATGTACGCAGCAAGTTTCTATAACAGTTATTTTCTGCGTTTTGTGGTCTTGAGATGTTCTTGGTTTTAAGCAAGTTTCACTTGCTTGCATGAACACATTCAAGCAAGGTGAAACCAAAGAGAATTCACTGCAGCTTGAGCTGAACGCGGGGAGCTCTGGAATTGCATGAAGCAGGCCTCGGTGAGGCTTAGCTGATGGTATTTCGGGACTTTAGTTAGCTCCAGCTACCTTAGAAACCGATGTTGAATAGCCTTCTTCCTTGAGCTCCATCATACTTGACACAGTCCAGTCCTCACGAGTGTGTCCTAGTTACCTAAAATCAAGGGCCTTGTTTGCTTTATTCTCACCCCATGTAACTTTAAAAGGTGGCTACAGATGTGGTCCTACACAGTTGACATTGTCTGAACTCTCTTCTCAGGATCTGTCAGGTGTATCAGTCAATTGTTTTCTGAAACATTTATTTATTGATCCAAATGCCCCCAAACATGCATATGGCCTTTACCTACTTTGTGTACTAACTAAAGGAGGCATAGAAGTCTGTGATTTACCTTCTACGAGATTAAAACTTAAGTCCCTGCCATGAAAGGAGGCGATCTAGGAGTGAACAGCCCTTCATCCTTTAGAAGAAACTGTTTAGCCACCACCCCTAACATGTTTTCTTCTAGATGTGTATACATCATACTTTTTATAACAAAATTTTAAACCACTATGATGGTTAATCTCTGGTTGTCAACTTGACAGATTTAGAATCACCATGGGGGAATGAAGAGAACTCTCGGGTCATGTATGTGAAGGCTTTTGTAGATGGATGAGTTGAGATGGAGGGCCCCCTAACTCGGTGCCACCATCCCATGGACTGGGTTCCTGCACTGTATAGAAGAGAGAAAGCTAGGTGGGTATTCATGGCTCGTCTCTTCCAGCTCCTTCTCTGTTGATGTGACAAGGTTAGACCAGCTGCCTATTCCTCTCGGCTTCTCCATGTAAAGACAGAATGTAGATGCTGGAGCTGTGAGCTCCATCAGTTACTTCTGGTTGGTTGTTTTGTCCCAGCATGAAGGAAATTTACTGGTATAACCCCTTGGGGAAAAACAGAACCAGCTTAACATGTGCATGCATGGTTGTACCTAATGTAATTCATTGGAGGAGGCTCAAAATCACTAATGGCATGAATGATACTTTCTTGACAGCTGGTTAACAAATACTAAGCTTTTGATTATTCAAGAACAAAATACATGCAAAACAAACAACCACAAAGAATTCATTATGTGTTTTTATCTATGTAAAATATTAGTCATGTGTGTATCTGAGGGAGGGCATGTGTTTTCCTCAAATAGCTAGGTATCAATATCAGCCCTCTAATTTGCTTCAGTTAGAGATATTTTGATTTTAATATTTTGTGCCCTGGAAAAATAACCCATTAATATGGAGTAAAATAAAATTGGTATCTTAGAAATAGTCCAAAAGTAATTCAAGGACTGGTGCATTCATAATCAGTGAATTCCAATACCCACTAAGAAGTGCTCTCAAAGGAATTATGGGGTAAGGATATAAGAGAATAACGCAATGGGAACAGGACCAATATGCAAGATGTTCATACAGTAAAGGTCATAATTAGTAGAAAAAAGGAATAGTTTACATATTAATAACCATTTTTTTCTCACATGCAAACATTAAAATAGACAAAAACCTGTGAATCAATATTCCTCTCATAAGATGTCTCTAAATTGGATGGCCCTAAATCCTGAGGTTTAATTTAAAATCAGTCTTTTGGGGTCACAGTTGATACTTAATGGTGCAAAAGGGTATAAGGCCAATCCTCAAAACCCAAAACAAAGGAATCTATTAAAATAGGTCTGGAGAGATGGCTTAGCAGATTAGTGCTTGCCTATGAAGCCTAAGAACCCCACTTCAAGGCTCAATTCCCCAGTATCCACATAAGCCAGATGCACAAAGTGGCTCATGCAACTGGAGTTCGTTTGCAGTAGCTGGAAGCCCTGATGTACCCATTCTTTATCTGTCTCTCAGTCTCGCTCTCAAATAAATAAATAATAAAACATTTTTAAAAAAAATTGAAAAAAAATAAATACTTAAATGTTAGTGGATGTCTACAAAACAACACAATGCTTTATAGTGCAATATGTCAAAAGTCACTGAGCAGTGTGGTTTTGTCCTTTCCCAAAACTGAAGGCAACCATGGTTCGTAATTTCGAATAGAAAAAGGGTAAGTGATTTCATATGTTAAGACATCCGAGCAAACATTTTTAAGTACCATTTCTGCCACCCAAGATTAACGCTGTATTCCAAGTTAGAAATATAATATGATTTTGCAATGTTATATATTTATTCATCACTCCATTGTTTACTTTTGAAAATAAATATACTTTAAAAGACTATACTAGGGAAATGGCTCCGTGAGTTAAGAAAGCACTCACTGGGCTAGAGAGATGACTTAGTGGTTAAGAGGCTTACCTGTGAAGCCTAAGGACCAGGATTTGATTCCACAGGACCCACGTAAGCCAGGTGCACAAGGTGGTGCATGTGTCTAGACTTTGTTTGCAATGGCTAGAGGCTGTAGCACACCCATATTATCTCTCTCTTTCTCTCCCCTCTTTCTCTGTCTCAAATAAATGAGTAAGTAGATAATTTTTTTTTTTAAAAAAAAAAGGAAACATTCACTGATCAAGCTGGAGTACTGAGTTCGATCCCCAGCACCATGTCAAAACCAGAAGCTGTGGCAGGCTTTTGAAATCCCAAAACACTGATGCTGATGGCAAGATGTTAGGTGGAGACAGGAGAAGTTCCTGGAAGCTTTCGGTGAGCAAGGAATAACATAGTGAGGATCCAGACAGAGCAACTCTACCTCAGATGAAGTGGACCAGCACAGACTGGCCAGAAAGTTGTCCTCTGACTTCCATAAGCATGATGTTTGCACGCACACACACATACACAAATAATAATATTTTTAAGATTATACTTAAAAGTAAATATGGCATAACTTAACTCAAGCTCATTGAAGACTTAAGATTAATACTCCATTAATAAAATTTAAGACTTTCGTAGCATTAACATAATGAAAAGTTGATCTAAATTCAGGTTTGTCAAAAAATGTATATCTACTCATATATATATATATATATATATATATATATATATATATATATCCAGAAAAGAAACAAAAACAAAGTCAGTTAATTAAATACCTGGATAGATGGTGACAGATAATTTTCACTAGTTTACGTGATGAATGTAAAAGTTTGGCCACAGATGATGTCACAATTTTTTGAAATAGAGAATGGACTCACCTATATCATAAATATATGAAATCTGTCATCTTGGATCAGAGCACTAAGATATCTGACAATAGGAATTGTGTGTCTATTTCATAATACCACTTAAATGTGTCCATCTCCCTCTGACATAGAAATAACGCAATATAGCATTATTCTTACTAAAAGAAACCGAGTATATGAAAGTTCAACATATGGGGAAATAAGAGCATGCCTACAAAACTAAAGGAGAAGCGCTCATGATATGACATTAAATTCTAGATCTAAAGTTGTTCTGGGAATAGTTATTTACACTGCTGGTAAATTTCATATTAGAGGTCCTAGTCTATTGAGTACTCTCCTCTTATTCCCATCATAAAAAAATACACACACATAAAACAAACATTTCTCTAAATACAAAAATCCTGTCCCAATCTTCTAATATCTTGGTGTTTAAAGTGCCCAAATGCTTGCTGCTTCTGTCTGTAATGAAATTATATATATACATATATATATATATATGTGTGTGTGTGTGTGTGTGTGTATATACATATATATAATTTATATATATGTATAAAATTTCATTATAGGACATACAAATATATGTGTGTATACATATATAATATATATATATATGCTGTACACATATATTATATATATGCACATGTACATATACATATTGCATGTATACATGTGCGTTTATTCATTCAGTTGTACATTTCATTCAAAAAGATTTTAAACCCAATTTTCTTAATAAGAACAGCTGATAGTTTTTGGAGGATTTAGATACAGACAGTCTAGGTGAGAGGTTCATGAATTAACATTATTAAATCTAATCATATGTTAAACTGAACTGAATGAACTGAAGTTGAGTTATGCAGATCAATCAATTTTGCATTTGGTGTATATTAATCTTAAAAATAATATAATGCAAGCCAGACATGATGGGGCACTGTTTTAATCCCAGCACCCAGGAGGCAGAGATAGGAGGATCACCATGAGTTCAAGGCCACCCTGAGTCTACATAGTAAATTCCAGCTCAGCCTGGGCTAGAGTGACACCCTACCTCAAAAAAACAAAATAATAATAATATAATGCATTAGGAGTAATGCAGGCTATGTTAATGGACATACAGATCCTGTCCTGACTATGCAATGTTGTATTTATAAGTAACCATTCCTCATTTCCCTTTTATAATAAAACTATTTATAGTAAATGCTCAATATTAACATAGTGCACTTTTCTTGGTCTTCACAAATATTTGAAGCTACTCAAAATATGTGACTAAAATTTTGGAGATCATGTCTTCCATTTTTAAGTTTCACTTTATGTTTTTAGTTGGCATACAGAAACTTTGGTATCATTCATTCTGATATTTTCAATTACAAATTATTTTAGTTGATTCTTGTTCCCACACTGATCCTCAATTCCTCTCTCTACCACCAAACTTCCTACCCCCCAAATCTTTCTGTTTTGTTTACATGTCACATGTGTCCTTCCATCCTTCCCGTACCCCTCTTTCGCTATCTCTGTATACCCCCTTTTAGTTACCATTCTACCTTTAAAAGTTTTACCCATATTTTGCGCACCATACCCCACTATGTAAATACTTACAGATATCGCAAGATAAGACCCATCTAACAGAGAACATCCTGTTTTGTTCCTTCAGTATCTGGGTCATTTCAAAAGTCCATCCATTTTCCTGCAAACTTAATAATGTTACTTTTCTGTACTACTGAATAGAATTTCATTATGAAACGAACCACATTTTCATTACCGTTCATCTGTTGATAGGCAACTAGACTGATTCCAATTGTTAGCTATTGCAAATAGAGCAGCAATAAAAACGCACTGAGAGAGCCGGGCGTGGTGGCGCACGCCTTTAATCCCAGCACTCGGGAGGCAGAGGTAGGAGGATCGCCATGAGTTCAACGCCAGCCTGAGACTACATAGTGATTCCAGGTCAGCCTGGGCTAGAGTGAGACACTACCTCAAAACAAGAAATGCATTGTGGGCACAGTGAGCTTGGAAACTGTTTAACATCATGTAAAATTGGATTGAACAAAGATGGTAAGTTTGGCAGCCCACATTGTGTGTGTGTGTGTGTGTGTGTGTGTGTGTGTGCGCACGCGTGTGTGTGACCTACCTACCTCCTCTGCCAGGTAACAAATAAAGAACAAGCTCCTATCCTTGTTTATTCCCTATACATTCTTATTCTATGCAAGAAGATATTTTAATAAAACTATTTTTCTTTCAGGCATCAAAATCTTACATCCTCTCAACCCCACAAGAAAGGATAGGAAAAAAAATAAAGAATGAAATGTTAGAGCTCCCAAGTTGCTTCTGTACCCACTCTGCACATTGAAGTAATAGCTGCCCACTTTTAGGAATATCAGACACTTCACAAAGAAGTTAGTACAAAATTTAAAACTTGCCCCAGACCTACACTAAATTTCACTGAATGAACTTTTCCTTGCTGGTTAACTTGCTTAACAGTGTTCAATGAGAAACAGAGAGAGACCTCATTTTGTTTTAGTTCTAATTCGTGGACAATAGTACTGTGGCCCCGACCATTTTAGACTTGTCCAAACTATGTGACAGTGGCTAATCCAATATACTTCCTGTAAACTTTTCATTTTAGGTGCAAGGGATTAAAGGTTAATATAGGAAGTCAAGTAAAAAGGGAAATAATGGTGGAAAGGGAAAAAGACCACAGAGAGACTGGATTGTCCAAAATGAAAACCAATCATAGATCATTTTTTAAATATTTCTTTCTTTTTTATTTATTTATTTGAGAGAGATACAGAAACAGGCAGGGGGAGAGAGAGAGAAAAAGAGAGAGAGAGGGAGGGAGAGAGAGAATGGCCAAACTAGGGCCTTCAGACACTACAAATGAACTCCAGACGTGTGCACCCCCTTGTGTATCTGGCTTAGGTGGGTCCTGAGAAATTGAACCTGGGTCCTGTGACTTTGCAGGCAAGCACTTTAACTGCTAGGCCATCTCTCCAGCCCCTTTATATTCTTTAGAACAAGGGTTTGTTTGTTTCTTTTTGTTTGTTTTTGCTTAGAAGAGTTTAGGTGGCAGGAAATCTACTGCAAGCTAAGTAGGATCATTGCAAAACTCTTTAAGGGGGTTTTCTTTTAGGTAGGTTTAAGTAGGTTTTCTTTATTCTGGAGACACAATTTTGAGAAATTCTCTTCCCCTTAAGCACATTTTGCAAAGAAGAAGGCCTATGCTTTCTAATTGTCCTTCTGACCTTATTTTTGCATCTGGCCAGCTTCGTGTCAAGTATTAATGTGCACTCCCAAAGTAAGGTAAAGTTCCCCTTACATTATAAACTGAATGCACTGTGTCATGACTTCTTACACACTCTAGATACATACATTATATTCAAAAATAATTTTCCTTGGGCTGAAAATGTAGCTCATTTTGTAGAGTGCTTGCCAAGTATGTATTAACTCCTGGGCTGGGTCTCAGGACTTAATAAAACTGTTTAGTGTTGCATACCTGTAATCCCAGCACTTGGGAAATGGATACAGGAGAATCAGAAGTTCAAAGTTATTATCAGCTGGACTGGAGAGATGGCTCAGGGTTAAGGTGCTTGCCTGCAGAGCTTAACCACCCAGTCTTACTCCCTAGTACCCACTTTAAAGCCAGATGCACAAAATGGTACATGTATCCGGAGTTCGTTTGTGGAGGGCTGGAGGCCCTGGCATGCCCATTCTCTCTGTCTGTCTCTCTTCTCTATATCTCCTTCTTCAAAGAAAGAAAAAAGAAAGAAAGAAAGAAAGGAAGGAAGGAAGAAAAATGGAAAGAAAGAAAGGAGGAAGGAAGGAAAGAAAGAAGGAAAGAAAGAGATAGAGAAAGGAAGTAGGAAGGAAGGAAGAAGAGAAAGAAAGAATGAAGGAAGGAAGAAGGAAAGAAAGGAAGGAAGGAAATAAAAAAAGAAAGAAAGAAAGATAAAGTTATTACTAGCTACATAGCAAGTTTGAAGCCATGTTCACAAAAAAAAAAAAAAAGTTTCCACATAAAATTAAAACAAGACCTGTCAGGCAAATGCTGTAAGGTCTGAAGTAAAGCCAGGTGTAGAAAGCGGCATACAACAGGTGCTCAGAGTAGCACTCCCTACTCCCTACCTCAGAAAGGATTTCCCTGGAGGGGGCAGAAAAACCACAGGGCCAGCTCCCATTTGACCGTGAGACCCCGCACCTCCCAGAAGAGGTAGCAGCAGCTAATGGTTGCTGAGAGAGGAAAGGCTATGTTCATCAGTGGCATTGCTACTGGTAGATTGTCCATTTAATAGTACAAGACCTTCCACCCTTGAACATGCAAGCAACCCTAGTTAAATCAATGGATTAAAAAAAAAATGGCTCAGCAGTTGAAGGTTCTTGCTTACAAAACTTGATGGCCATGGTCCAATTCCTCAGCATCCACATAAAGCAGGAAGGACAAAGTGGTACCTGAGAGACCCTGGCACACCTAAACTCACTTGCATTCCCTGTTCCTCTTCCTTCCTCAGTTACAGAGTCAGCTGTGACGTGGCACCAAAAGGAGGGATATAGAACTCTCCTGACCTAAACGATCAGAGCAACAGAAAGCTAGTCGAGTGAGAAGCATGGGGTTCTTGCAGAAGGAAGAGTTGCATCAGGGTGAAGCTTTAGATGGATGATTCTAACAACCAGATAGAACATTGGTTGGGAAGTGGAAGCAAGGGTGAAGGCAGAAAGTTTGATAACTCATGGAAAAGAACAATAGCATGAGAACAATATCAATGGGGAAGGCGGACACACAGACAGGGCCATCAGGACATGCTCTGGTGAGTCCTGCT
This sequence comes from Dipus sagitta, assembly GCA_036346955.1. NCBI lineage: Eukaryota > Metazoa > Chordata > Mammalia > Rodentia > Dipodidae > Dipus > Dipus sagitta. The sequence continues at coordinate 11,895,146 of CM070789.1, read as the reverse complement.
AGACTAAATGGCAGTGTGAATCAAGGACAAAGAGAAGGGTTCAGGGAGAAAGTAAAGGAAAGATGCCCTCAAGGCTCACAGAAAGCAAAGCTCTTTTACTCTCTCACCCACCCAGTTTCAGTGAACTTGCTTCTCAAATATTCTTTATCTACAGCAAGAAAACGACAGCTCGGGATCTAGGAGGTTGCTCAGTCTTGTGCTTGGTAGGCACGTGTTCTGCCACTGAGCTGTGTACCCACACCATGAATCAATATTTTAAGAGGTATGAGAGATGTCAGGAATTAGTGAAACATGACATTAAGCTTTGAATAAAATGACCACATATTGACATATCATCTGATAATGGACAGTTTTTCTTATTTCATGAGAGAAAGAGAGAGAGAGAGAGTAATAGAGGGAGAGAATTGGCACACCAGGGTCTCTAGTCATTGCAATCGAGCTCCAGATGCATGCGCCACCTTGTGAGCATGCATGTGCATGTGTCACCTTGTGCGTCTGCCTTACATGGGTTCTGGGGAGTTGAACCTGGTTGATTAGGCTTCGCAGGCAAGTGCCTTAACTGCTAAGCCATTTCTCCAGCCCTGATAATAGACACTTTTATCACTTGTGAACTTAAGGACCACAGACAAAAATATTACTCCAGGGTAAATTGAACATTTAACATTTAGAGATATCCTTTTATTTTTAAAAGAAAAAAAATTTAGCAAAATCTAGATTGACCTAAATGTTGAAAGCTATCAAGTTAATAACTAGAGAAGAATTGACCGCTTTAATTAAAACAACATAAAATATAATTTTGGGCTGGAGAGATGGCTTGGTGGTTAAGGCACTTGCCTGTGAAGCCTAAGAACCCAGGTTTGATTCCCCAGAAACCACATAAGCCAGATGCACATGGTGGCACATGCATCTGGAAATTGTTTGCAGTGGCTAGAAGCCCTGATGTGCCCATTCTGTCTCTCTCTCTCTCTCTCTTTCTCTCTCTCTCTTTCTCTCCATATATATGTGTGTGTGTGTGTGTGTGTGTGTGTGTGTGTGTGTGTGTGCATATATGTATGTATATGCCTCTTTCTCTCAAATAAATAATATATATAATACATAAAATAAAATTTTAGTCTTCAAATATCTAACCACTTAAAGAGGAATGTTTTTTATTTTGCTGGGATTAATCTGAACAACATGACCATCTTTATGATTCATCTTCTGTTTAAGAAACAGCTGTGTGACTGAACGCATAAGGTGCTCTGTCTCTTAAGTCAATTTCAGATGTCAATGAAATTAGCTAGTAACTTAATGTATATCCATGCTGGGTCCAGGCACTAAACTAAGGTGCTAGCTGAGCCAATCAAATTTTACCTTCCTAGAGAAGCATAGAAACCAATACAATTTCTTTTAAAATTATTACCTAATTGGATGTGGGTTTCCCTGCTAGTCTGTACAGCTTCAAATATTTTTAATTAAAACTTTATTTAGGGGAGTGGATAGGGCGCTTGTCTAATGACCCATGTTCGACTCTCCAGGTTCCACATAAGCCAAGGTGATGCAACTGCACAAGGTCGCACATGTGCACAAGGGGGCGCACACATCTGGAGTATGATTGCAGTTGCTGACTTCCTAGCCTGCCAGTTCTCTCTTTCTCTCTCTCTCTCTCTCTCTTGAATAAAAATAAATAAGTAAAAATGCAAAATACATAATCAAAAAAAAAACTTTATTTAGTTCCGGACTTATATTTGACTAAAATATTTAGAGACCAGCATAAGCTGTATTTTTCACATGCTGGTTTGATTTGTGTCAAATACACAGAAATACCCGAAATGTAAATCTAACTTTTTTCAGTTTCAAAATTTACATTAGTAAACTTACCTACTTAATTAGTTACCAGGTGAAGCCATGGCCACATCTCTTATATTGACTGTAGATATCAGTGTCAGTTCTTTGATATACTTTGAATTTTTAACAATTTTATTTACTTATTTGCAATGAGAGAGAGAGAAGAGAAGAGAAGAGAAGAGAAGAGAAGAGAAGAGAAGAGAAGAGAAGAGAAGAGAAGAGAAGGAAGGGAAGGAAAGGGAAGGGAAGGGAAGAGGAATGGGCATGTCAGAGGCTAGTACCACTGCAAACAAACTCCAGATACATGTCTTGCTTTCTGTATCTGGCTTTACATGGGTACTGGAGAATTGAACCTGGTCTTTCAGGCTTTATAAGCAAGCATCTTTAACTGCTGAGCTATATCACCATTCCAGAAGATTTTAACTATATAAAAATGATTAAGTTGTTCTAATAAAAAAAAAAACTTCAGCCAGGTGTGGTGGCACGCACCTTTAAGCCACTAAGGAGGCAGAGGTAGGAGGATTGCTGTGAGTTCGAGGCCACCCTGAGACTATATAGTGAATTCCAGGTCAGCCTGGGCTAGAGTGAAATCCTACCTCAAAAACAAAAAATAAAATAAAATAAAACTTCAAACTAAAAATAATAATAATAATAGGCATGTCACTCAGTGGTGGAGTATGTACCTAGAATTCAGGAGGAGGCCATGGCTTCAATTTTAAGCACTGAAAAGAGAGACAGAAACTATCATAAAAAAGTAAATCTCTGAAAGAATTCTATTATGTGAATTTTAATACTATTCATGAATTTTGTTTTATATTTTTGAAAAGACTTAATTTTCTTTCCAATGCCATTGCATTCAGATAACTTCAACAATTACCCTATGCAAAAAATAATAAATATAAACAAATAACTGTGTTCAACTGAGTAATGCTACTTTATGGCAGCTCCCACTGAGAGTGAATCTGGATAAGTTACGATAACTGATCTACCTTCTACTTATTGATGCATATAAATGTCATATGCATAGCCTTCAGTATAGCATACAGGATTTCTTTGCTTTTTTCTTTTCTACCCTCATTTTACTACTGCCTAAAAATTTCAATTAATTGCCCTCATTTATTGAAAGCTCTGAGGTTTGTTATAAAGCAGAAAAGCAAACCGCATAACCACAATGACATGATTCAGTGGGTCATTGGACGCTGTCTCTGCCAAAGAAGCAATTCTTCAGTGGACTGTATTCAGCATGTCCTTCATAAAAATTTCTTTAAAAAGGAAAACCATATCTTATGTCATGTTTTAAGAGCATCACATACTGAAAAATTTAGAGAAAATAATTTTTCACTCTTTTACATTCTTGTTTAGTAACTGTTTCATTTACTATTCAATAAATTTTTATACCAAATATTTTTAATATTATTTGCTAAATATTAATAGATAAATAATAATATTTATATATTGAATATCTTATATATTTTTGTTTATTTTTATTTATTCATTTGATAGTGACAGACACAGAGAGAGAAAGAGACAGATAGAGAGAGAGAATGGGTGTGCCAGGGCCTCCAGCCACTGCAAATGCACTCCAGACGCGTGCGCCCCCTTGTGCATCTGGCTAACGTGGGACCTGGGGAATCGAACCGGCGTCCTCAGGCTTCACAGGCAAGCGCTTAACCACTAAGCCATCTCTCCAGCCCTATATTAAATATTTTAATACTCAAAACTTCAAACGACTCCTTAAAATGACTTTATTAAAGCAGATAGAAGAGAATTTCGGTTGTAAGAGGACTGGGGCATAGGTCACTTGGTAGAGCACTTACTTAGAATGCACAAAGCCCTGGGATCGATTTCAAGCACTGAATAAACTGAGCGTGTTGGAGCACATCTGTAACCCCAGAACTCTGAGGTGGAGATGTAAGGATGAGAAGGGGGGAAAGGAAGGAAGGAAGGATGAGGAAGGAAGGAAGGAAGGAAGGAAGGAAGGAAGGAAGGAAGGAAGGAAGGAAGGAAGGAAAAAAGGAAGGAAGGATGAGGAAGGAAGGAAGGAAGGATGAGGAAGGAAGAAAGGATGAAGAAGGAAGGAAGGAAGGAAAGGGAAGAGAAAGAAATTAATGAAATCATAAATGGGGCTTCGAGGGCAAGGAGAAGGTACCAGATGACAATCCAAAAGGGAGGAAGATGGAAAGTTTTTGAGGTGGATGAGAAAACAGTAGAATGTGATTAAAATGAGACAATGAAACTAAGTGTTGTATGTTCTAGCTAAAATATTAATTCAAGCAATTTGCAAGAAAATAAGTTATTTCCTTGGTATAATAATTTCAGGTGTAGAATTTAGCATTGGAAAACAGATGGAAAGAGATGTGCTCACCTTGATCTGAAGTGATAGCACATATTTCTGTCCAGAGATGTTATATATTTCATAAATATGTATAATTCTTCTGTTAGAGCAGTAAATAAGCATAGAAAGATGGATCTGAAAGAAAACGATGAAACCAGATGAAATTTCAGAATGTTTATTGATGAGAGATGGCTCAGTGAGTGAGTAGGAGGCTTCCTGTGAAAGTGTGGAGGCCCGAGCCACCTAAGTTTGATTCCCCAGCACCCACTCCAACAGCTGTGGCCACACAAGTATAAGCACAGTTCCACGAAAGGAGAGACCAGAAAATCACTGGTACTGGCAAGAACACCAAGCCCCAGTTTTTGTTTGTTTGGTTGGTTTGGTTTTTTTGAGGTAGGATCTCACTCTAGCCCAGGATGACCTGGAATTCACCATGTAGTCTCAGGTTGGCCTTGAACTCCTACCTCTGCCTCCTGAGTGCTGGGATTAAAGCCATGCACCACCATGCCCGGCTTGAAGTTTCACTTTTAATTAGAGATTCCCACTCAAACGTGCAGATAAACAGTGGTGATGAGACACTCAACCTTCTCCTCTGGCCCTCTAATGTGTGTACAAGGCCACATGAACATCTGCACACACACCTATGAGCACAAACACATACACACACAACATGCTCATTTCAATTGGTAAACAAAATAATCTAACAGTAACTATATTCAAACTTTGTCACACATCATTCAGAACGTCTAGTGCCTTGGACTATCTTCTAGAACTTTACAGAGTATCTCTCACAGTTTAGCAGCAGTTATGATTTACACATATTTAATGTGCAGAAAGATTAAGGCATTAAGATAATTAATGTAAATGACACCATGAACAAATAAATAAATATATTCATTTAGAAATGGCATAACTTGAAGGGCAAGAACATAGATTTTAGAGGCAAATAGATTATGCATTCAAATGTTTTTCCTGTCACATACTAGTAAAATTTCTTGCACAATCCATTCTCTTTCAGGGTCTCAATATCCCTTTCATTAAATGAAGATAATCAGAGTGCTTATATCATATGATCTTGTGAGGATTAAGAGTATACAGGGAGGGCTGCAGAGATGGCTTAGCAGTTAAGGCACTTGCCTAGAAAGCTGAAGGACCCAGGTTTGATTCTCCAGCATCTACGTAAGGCAGATGCACAAGATGGTACATGCGTCTGGCATTTGTTTGCAGCAGCTGGAGGCCCTGTTGTGCCAATTCTCTCTCTCCCTCTCCCTCTCTGTCACACACACACACACACACACACAAACACACACACACACACAATAAAAGTAAATATTTTTTGAAAAAAGAGTATACAGGGATTTTTTTTCCCCAGGACAACTAGTACCTTAGTCACCAAACAAATAGTATTTAACTGAAAAATGCAATAACATATGTGTTTTAAAGTTTTTAAATCTTCAAACAAAACACTAGGGAGGTAAAACTCATGTATGTTTATATATTACTGTAGGTATTTTTCTCTATGTATTAATATTATCATCATCAGTGGAACTAGTAATTTATCAAATAACATACTTATACTGCTATAAAAATGACATGGTATGGGCTGGAGAGATGGCTTAGCAGTTAAGCGCTTGCCTGTGAAGCCTAAGGACCCTGGTTCGAGACTCGATTCCCCAGGACCCACATAAGCCAGGGGGCGCATGGATCTGGAGTTTGTTTACAGTGGCTGGAGGCCCTGGTGTGCCCATTCTCTCTTTCGCTCTCTCTCTGCCTCTTTCTCTCTCTGTCTGTCTATTAAATAAAAATTAAACAAAAATTTAAAAAACTGATATGGTATTTTACAAGTAGTCATTCAGGGTAAAACCATTGACTTTCATGCACTTATTTTCTGGTAAAAGTTATTTCATGATTTGTTTTTCTAAAATGTAGAGCATGGGATATGAAACATTTCCTATATTTTTAAAAATTATTTTAATTCAATGATTTTCAACTTTTCACATATAAGAACACACACAAAAATAAATAAGTAAATCAGTGAGCTGAGTGTGAGCAATTTCAATCCCAGCACTTGGGAAGAGGTAGGAGAAGTGCTGTGAGTTTGAAGCCAACCCAGGACTACAGAATTAGCTCCAGGTCAACCTATCTCAATAACTAAAATACAAACACAAAAGTAAATCACTGTCATAATTAGTTGTAAAATGCACTACATGTATGCTACGTACAAACCTTTAGCAGCATGTTTGCTGGTTTTCACTAAGGTCAGTTGCATGAAATATAAAGATCTCAATTCCGCAGGCAGTGAGAGAACATCCAGTAGGCTTCGCAGAAACAGAGGGCTCTTTTAACATTAACGGTACCAAATTGCAAAGAGCACATGTTGGAGAAGAAAATTAAGAGCATGCAGAGACCAGCCCCGTCTCACCGCCTCCATGAGGATCCACTAGGCGGATGAAGAACTGTAAAGGTATATCGGAATCGCAACCAAAATTAAGACGCTGTGGATTTTTAATTATTCTTCAAAGAGTAACTCAATCACCTCAAAAGCCCATTTTCACTCTGCCTGGCAGTGAAATAATACCAACGTGTAATAAATATATACTTTAAATACATCAAAGCAAACACAAAAAGTGAAGTGCAGTGAGCAGACACTTGTATGTGAAGAGTCATTTCTAAATGCAGGATAAGCCACACTGAGACATTCTGCCCTAAGAGAAACCAATCTGAAATACAAAGAAAATAAACCATATATACTAATAAAATGCAGATACATTATTTTCCAAAACACTGTAAATTTAGCTGCTGATAAAAGCACTTCCAACTAACAGACTTTCATTGCATGCTTTAATAAATAGGTGGGAATCATTGGAAATTAGAGCCATTTGTATCACACAATGTGCTAAAAAAAAAAAATCTTTAAGAACAGCTTGGTTAAAAGCCTCAAGCAATCTTGTTTACACTATTAGCAAATCCTGGCTTCATAGATCATACAAAAGTAAATTTCAGCCTAGCCTAGTTCAAATTATCATAAATTCTGAATTATATTCAGTATTTAAAGCTGGAAGGGACCTCAGAGATCTTCAAGTGAAGTCTACAATAATGAGATTTTCCTAGCTGTTGCATCTCAAATGCATTCTGTATGTATAAACAAATTCTTGGCATTGTATTGACTATTTTCAACAATGTTAGTGACACTGCATTGTGATTTTAAAATGCCTTTCAAACTTATAGAGAATATTGCACAATAATCAGGAGGGATTTTATTTGGGCCAGGATTATTTGAAATCATTAGTGGATATCGTATTGCCTGTGGTATTTGCTTTAATTGCTATTTATTTACGATTTGATATTATTTGGGGTTTGCTTTGCCACCCTCTTCTCCAAAGTTCAGGAATAATAGTCTCCACAGGAATGGTTTAGACAGACGTTACATGCAGGTGATGTAAAGAACCACGTTCGGAAGTCGCAGAACGTCAGGCCAGAGCTGTTCAGCACATCTGAAATCAGTAGTGGTGGGAGCCACCATGTGGTTCTGCACACACATGAGAGAAAGCGGACAGTTCGCTCAAGCCAGCTCGGGGCTGCTCAGGAGTGTGTGTTGCATCCTGGGAGAAAAGCGAAGGAACCTGCACAACAAATAGCACCGCTGAAACTCACACAACAATTTCAGGGAAAGTAATTTTCTTCTTGCCAGGTGTCCTAACTGTGTCATGTAACTCACAGAGGTTTTTTTTCTTTTTTCTTTTTCCCCCTTCCTGGAGCCTTAGGAAACAAACAAACAACAACAAAAATAATAAATCATGAAACTACGCCATCACTTCTAGTGCCTTTCTCACTTACACACCATCTGCCCCTTTATCTGCTCCCTGATGTCAGCTATGTTATTTATCATGCAATAAATATTTACTGAGCAGGAACCAGGTGCCCGGCATGTGGCACGGAGCCAAGATGGATGCCAAAGAAATATGAACAGAGGTTCTGACCTCGAAGTTTGCCCATGGACACAAGCAGACTTGTGTGAATTGGCTGACTTGGTGCAGTAAGTGCACTATCAGACGTGTCTTATACAAGAAAGGGAAGACCCATGGGGCTGGGCAGGCAGCTCAGAGGGGGTGGTGTTGGTTGGGCATCCAGAGAGTCTTGGGTTCAATCTCTAAGTCTCCACAGCAACAGTGAGACAAGGGAAGAACAAGCCGGAAGATGGGAAGTTCAAGTCATCCCTGGCTGTAGAGCGAGTTCGAGGCCAACCTGGAACACAGGAGATCCTGTCTCAAGAAAAAGGAACAACTAGAGGTGGACAGATGGCTTACCACTTACGGCTCTTGCCTGCGAAGCCTAAGGACCCAGGTTTGATTCCTCAGCCGGAAGCCAGGTGCCCTAGGTGGCACATGTGTCTGGAGTTCCTTTGCAGTAGTTGGAGGCCCTGGTACACCCATATTCCCTCTATTTATGTCTTTCTTTCTGTTTCTTTATCTGCCTCTCACAAATAAATAAATAAGATATTTTTTAAGAAAGGAATAACTAAATTAAAAAAGACACAGTCTAAATGACAGGAAAGTTCTCTATAGATGATAAATCTAGATCTAAACTGAGGAGACAAGATAGAACATTCTAAGTGTAAAAAAAATAATATTTAAGTGCAGGAAAAGTCACAAAAATAACTTCTTTTACCTTCCTGGTACTGGGAACTTATCGCAGGGCTTCATGCATGGTATAAATCCTGTAACACAGTTACATCTCAAGCCCTCTTTGTATTTAAAAAAAAAAAAATGAGGACTGGAGAGATGGCTTAGGAGTTAAGGCACTTTCCTGCAAAGCCAAAAGATGCAGGTTTGATTCTCCAGGACCCATCTAAGCCAGATGTGCAAGGCGGTGCTTGCATCTGGAGTTCGTTTGCAGCCGCTGGGGGTCCTGGCATGCCCATTCTCTCTCTCTCTCTCTCTCTCTCTCTCTCTCTCTCTCATAAATAAAATAAAATAAAAAGATTTTAAAATAGAGACAGGGTCTCAGTAAGTTGCTCTAAGTTGATAGTCTTCACCTTATTCTATAGCCCAAGCTCACCTTGAAATGTCTTACCCCTGCCTCAGCCTCCCAAGTAGCTCTGATGAGAGTCTCAGGCCTGTAATAATTCTCAAGATAAAAAAGGAATATTTCCTTTCATTATACTGCCATGACGTGGTGGACATTAGTCACATGTGACGATTTAAATTTAAATGAATTAAAACTAACAAAATTACAGATTCCCATGAGGCTAAAGGCTGGAACATTGGGCAAGACAGAGGGAAACTTTTCCACCATTCTAGAAAATTTTGTCAGAGAAACACAATATTCAATTAGCTATTCAATTAATTAAAGATTCAACTCAAGGGAAGTAAAGGAGTAGGTTCAGAGCACAGAAAACTTACCCTGATGGTCAGTGGTTCAAGGCAGAGAAGGAGCTGCTGGAAAATCCCATTTGGCATCCTAAAGATATTTCAGCCCGTGAAAAACCCACGTCAATGTGGTGAGATGGCTCAGTGGTTAAGACCTGCAAAGTGAAAGGACCCAGGTTCGATTCCTTAGTACCCACATAAAGCACAAGTGGGTGCATGGGCCTGGAGTTTGTTTGCAGTGGCTAGGAGGCCTTGGAACACCCATTCGGTCTCTCTCTCTCTCTCTCCTTCTCTCTCTCTCTCCCTTCCTCTGTCTCTTTCTCTCTCAAACAAATAAATAGATAAAATATTTTTAAAAACCATATGTCATGTATAACTTTACTTGTTTGAAGGGATGAATGAACTAGCATGAAGGGAGCAGGACAGGAGGTCGTAGGAAAGGAAGGGGCTCGCCCTGACTCTGCACCAGACTATTGGGACATGTAACATAGACAAGAAGTAGCATGAAAATGTGACACACGAGGAGACAGCAAGGACTAGGGGAAGTCATATGCAGATATAATGTGTGGGTTGGGTGTTTTGTTTGTTTGTTTTTTTATTTTTTTGAGGTAGGGTCTCACTCTAGTTCAGGCTGACCTGGAATTCATCATGTAGTCTCAGGGTGGCCTTGAACTCATGGCGATCCTTCTGCCTCTGCCTCCCAGGTGCTGGGATTAAAGGCGTGTGCCACCACGCCCCGGCTAATTCATGATTTTGGTGAATAATCTACTTTGTGATCATGGAGTCATGTTTTGGATCTTTATAAACATAGGGTTCTGCATTTGTTTGTAAGAAGAGTAAGAGAATTTGTAAGAAACAGGAAGGAAAATGGGAGCAGAGGAGGCGTTGGAGAGTTCGCTCTGGCAGAGAGCCTGGGAAGAGAAATTGGAATGTGGGACACACACACACACACACACACACACACACACGTTTCTTGCCCTGTCTTGGATGTCCAAGGACTTCTCCCTCCTTCCACTGTAGAACAACGTAACTATTTTCTCATCATTCCAATCTTGCTAATTAGAAATTTATGCCAGACATCCTTTGAGCCTCATGTGGGAACTTTCCTATTCTCCACTTACAGCCACAGAGATCTCTGGTAATATCCAAGAAACTTGGACCATCTTCTGATCACATTGTCTTTTACAACTGGGATTTTAATAGGCAATTAAAACCAGCCAAATGATCAAATTAAAGCACTTAAAATCACAAATCGGCATTTCTATATGCATCATTGATTGATGAGGGAATTTAGTTTTGTTTTTGTTTCTGATACTACCTAAGTATTTTTAAAGTGCAGTCAATATTGCAGCTCCCCCCCCAAAAAAAAGAAAAGAAAGAAAGAAATCTGCACCTTGGTTACTTTATAAAGAAAAGAAGTCAGATATGAAGGTGATCTGTCTATGACATCTGCCACCCGATCAATTGCCAAGGTTGATTTGGTTTATCCGGCTGGCTAGGCCAGTGGCCCCCCTTCTCCACTCCACGTGAGTCCCTCCCAAGTCCTTCCCAAGATGCTGCAAGATTGGATGAAGAGGATTGCCTTTCCAGAATAGAGGAGGTCTGGTCTTCACTCCATATGAGTAGCTGTGGTCCTCTGCTCCAACCTCCAGGAGAACTATCAAGAAAAATTTATTTAGCTTATACTATGGGAAGCTAAAAGTCCAAAATTGGGTGACCCATATAGATCTGGCCACTAGCTGGAGGGTAACATCATGATGGAAAAAAAGTGAAAGGAAGGGCTCATATTACTGGATAGAAAACCCAACAGGGGCTGGAGAGATGGTTCAGTGGTTAAAGGCACTCATTTGCAAAGCTTAAAACCTGTGTTAGAGTCCCCCAATAATCACATAAAACCAAAGGCAGTAAGTGGTGTATGAATCTGTAGTTCATTTGCAATGGCAGGAGACCCTGGTGTGCTCATACTCACTCTTTCTGTCTGCCTCTCTCTCTCTCTCTCTCTCTCTCTCTCATAAATAAAAATACATTAAAAAAAATAGGAACTTCCTAGCGCACATCCCAAATTGCTACAAGGACCTCCCACTAAAAAAACCTCTTATTGGCTCCGCAAACCTTTCAGTATCATTTTTCTGGGCGCAAAGCCTCCGACACGTGAGCTGCTCTGGGAACAAATGCAAACTTTTTGCAAAACACAGCACATTTGTCCCCTTGAAACAGTGATACGGTTAAACAAACTGAGCACACACTTTGCGCTTTTGTATATTTATTATAAATTTTAACATACAAAAAAAAAGCTGTGAGAAAGAAATTCCTTAAATTTGGTGTCCAAATGTACATAGAACCAGAAATGCTTTCTTGCATACTAGGTCATTACTGGTCAAGGAACAGTTTTGCATTTGCAATATTAAAAAAATTTTAAAGCCACGCGGAACTTTTTGTTTTTCCCTTTCCGGTGCTCTTAAGGGAAATCTTCCAGAGTGCCTGCGGGAAGGTTTCCATCTCACGTAACCCTCTGGTTCCTTTCTCCTTCCTCCTTCTCCATTCACTCCCTGCTCTTTCTCCTCTAATCCTTCCTTTCAGCCTGGCCTCAGCAGAGCCATGTCTAAGCACAAGCATGGGAGGCAGAGCACAGGCGCACCGAGGCACGAGTCTTTAATCCCAGTGAGATGGGAAGCTGAGATGGAAGAGAGTTCATGGGCCAGGCAGCCTGGCAAGTACAGCTGCTAACAAGAGACCCTGCCTCGAACAAGGTGGAGAGAACGGACAGACACCAAAAGTGACCTCTACCCCCCACATAGGCACCGTGACATGGCACATCCCCTCACATCATACACGGAGATTTAAAAAAGATATTTAAAAAATTTAATAAAATATTCAAGTATGGGAACGGCAATACGAATGGGGAAACAGAAGCAGACGCATTTGGGGAAAGGGTCTTTGTACTTCTGTCAATCTTGCTATACATTTCAAAATGACGTAGGTATGCATTCATTCATTTTCTTTCGCCATAGGGCTGGGGGTACAGACCCACAGTAAAGCACTTGCTTAGCAGGCCTGAGGCTGCAGGTTGGATCCCAGCACAACAGACAGAGAGGATGCTCAGCTGCTGAAACAATTGGTCCTCAAGTTTCTTTGCAGAAATTATAATGTTGGGGGCTGGAGAGATGGCTTAGCAGTTAAGCACTTGCCTGTGAAGCCTAAGGACCCCGGTTTGAGGCTCGATTCCCCAGGACCCACGTTAGCCAGATGCACAAGGGGGCATATGCGTCTGGAGTTCGTTTGCAGTGGCTGGAGGCCCTGCCGTACCCATTCTATCTCTCTCTGCCTCTTTCTCTGTCTGTCACTTTCAAGTAAATAAATAAACATGAAAAAAGGAAATTATAATGTTGGGTTATTTGATTAAAAATTGTGAGGGGGGTTGGAGGTGTGTGTGTGTGCGTGTGTGTGTGTGTGTGTGTGTGTGTGTGTGGAGAGACAGAGGGGAAGGAGAGAGAGAGATCAAAATAGAAGTTTAAAGCTAAGTATGCTGGCAAATGTCTGTAATCCCAACACCCAAGAATCTGAGAGGTAAGGATCAAGAATTCAAGGTCAGCATGGGATATATGCAAAGGTCCTGTCTTTAAAACAAGGACAAACAATTCATTTTAAAAACTATTATCATATCAAGTGAAAATTACAAATGGGATTCCTCAAATACAAGTATCTTTCTGTTGGGTGATGGTATGCTCCACAGTTGAGTCACATGGGGCATGCTCCTTGTAAATAACAGGTGACTTAATAGTTGTTTCAACTCTCATGAAATCAAAGTGAAGTAAAACAGAATGTAAAGTGTGATTTTTGGCAAATCCATGAAGCAGTCATAGATTAAAAATAATGAAGGAACAATCTCATTTGAAATCAGAAAGTAAAGATTCAAAGTAGTTAATTATGAAATCTTGGGAATTGAGATACTTGAATAACTTCCTAAGTTTTCTAATCTATAAATCAAGCAAAGACCTCATTATAAAGGGGAAAACCGGTGCTAGTAGAATAATAATGATAACTAATGAAGGGGCTGGGGAAAAAGATTCAGTCAATAACGGGCTTCCCTCACAAGCATGACAGTCTGAGTTTGATGCTTAGAACCCACACAAAATGCCAAATTGCTGGGGTGCACCTATTATTCCAGTTCTGGGGGGCAGGCGAGACAAGAGGATCCCTGAGATGCACTGTCAAGTCAGTCTAGCAATTTATGAGCTCCAGATCAGTGAGAGACCCTGTCTCAAAGGAGATGACCACCATTCCTGAGGTTGACACCTGAGGTTGTCCTCTGGCTTACACACACGCTTGCATACACATACATGCACACCCACATAGACACAAACCTGCACGTACACGCTCATGCATACCTATGTGGACATTAGAAAAGTATGCCAATATATTGCCTGCCGTAAGAAGCAGGAACCCCGGCACAATGTCCCAGCCATGTAAAAATAGATTTTACCCATCTCCCAAGTGTCGGGCTCTTAGGTCTTGGGCTCGATCAAGCGATTCCACTTTCTTACACTCCATGTGGCCAAGAAAGAGACATAAAGAAATGAGCTGCTTAATTAAAAAAAAAGGAAACGGGGAGCCTGGGGAGAGCACTGGGCTGTAGAGTCACCCCACTGGGGTATTAATTAAAGTGACCCCTGGGATGGAGCTCAGTGGACAGTACCACCTGCCAAGCATGTGGCTCTGGGGTCAATCCCCAGCACAGTGAACCAAAATAAATGAATACATTTCCCCCAAGTTCTAACCTAAAAAGAGAAAGGAAACAGGAACCTTTTACAACACCACCCTATCATCTTTAGCATTTTTTAATATTTTATTTTATTTATTTGAGAGAGGGAGAGAGAGAAAGGCAGATAGAATGGGAACCTTAGGGCCTCCAGATACTGCAAATGAACCCTAGATGTGTGTACCACCTTGTGCATCTGGTTTACATGGGCACAGGGTAATCGAACCTATGTCCTTAGGCTTTGCAGGAAAGCACCTTAACCACTAAGCCATCGCTCCAGCCCCTCATCATTAGCTTTTAAAATGCAATTTTAGGGGCTGGAGAAATGGCTTAGCGGTTAAGTGCTTGCCTGTGGAGCCTAAGGACCCTGATTCAAGGCTCAATTCCCCAGGACCCATGTAAGCCAGATACACAAGGTGGCACATGCATCTGGAGTTCGTTTGCAGTGGCTGGAGGCCCTGGCGCACCCATTCTCTCTCTCTCTCTCCCCCCTTTCTCTCTCAGTCACTATCAAATAAATAAATAAAAATAAAGAAAAACTTAAAATGCAATTTTTAAAACAAATTTTTTGTTTATTTCTTTGAAAGTGACAGAGAGAAGGAAGGAGAGAGAGTGAGAGAGAATGGGTGTGCCAGGGCTTCCAGCCACTGCAAACGAACTCCAGATGCGTGTGCCCCCTTGTGCATCTGGCTAACGTGGGTCCTGGGGAACTGAGCCTTGAACCGGGGTCCTTAGGCTTCACAGGCAAGCACTTAACCGCTAAGCCATATCTCCATCCCTTAAAATGCAATTTTTAAGATTAATTCAGAACAATCCTTTAAGCAATTATGAAAGTTTCATAAATGTCTATTTTTTCCAGAGAAATTGGGCACCTAAAATTATCCTTAAGTCTTTCATATATAATAAAAATACATTATATAAATATAAACTACTCATCACAATATTATTTTGTCACTATCTTCAAATATTTAGTTTCAGTATCTGAAACTAGCTGTACATATTGTTCTTTGTGGATTATGTGGGTATTTGAGTATGTTTTTAAAAAATTGTTATTTACTTTCAGTGTAACTCAAAAGTTTGTTGGTATGTGTTTGGTGGATCCGTGTGATTGTTTTATATGGAATGAAGTCAATCAAATCTACATATGGAGGTCTTTCAGGCAAGTTTTCTTCTATCATATCTGTACTTATTGTTTCTGCTTTATTTGTTTAAACTTCCTATTTAGGGCCAGTGCTTGCTGACTCTCCAGTTCAGTCCTTAGATGATCTCTTAATTCCTTTCTATCCCTTTGGCCTTGTCCTGCACATTTGACTGTCCACATCACTGGACTAGTGATCCTCTATTCTCATTACTAGAGCTCAGTCTTCTCAACACATTTTAAAATGTTTTTTTAATAATTTATTTATTTATTGGGGGGACAGATAGAGAATAAGTGTGCCCTGGCCTCCAACCACTGCAAACAAACTCCAGACGCATGCACCGTCTTGTGCATCCGGCTTACGTGGTACTAGGGAATCGAACCTAGGTCCTTAGGCCTCATAAGCCAGTGTCATAACTGCTAAGCCACCTCTCCAGTCCTCTCAGTGCATTTTAATGCAGTGTTTAATTTTTGTGTTATGCATTTCATTTTATGGAAATCCCACTTTATCTCATCTGTGTCGCTTTGGCATCTCATTGTGCTCCTACTGACTATTACAGGTCCTTCTTGAGGGTGGCTCACTCTTCTCGCATCTCACTGAGCAGAATACGCATGCTCCCCGTGTTCTCCTGAGTCTCACAAGAAATCAGTTTTGAAATCAGTTTCTAACTCTTTTTTTTTTTTTTTTTTTTTTTTTTTTTTTTTTAGTTTCTAACTCTTTAAGTTGGAACTTCATTCCCTTCATTCCACAACATGTGTTGTTTGTTGGTATTTTTTGTATATTCTGCCTCTTCACAACTCATTGAACATAGGACCTCCTAAACTCAGTAACTCTTAGGAAACAGGATCGTGTCCTTGGGTGTATTTTTCTGATGACTCAAGTGAAACAAGTCTCACGTTTATACCTGGAAGGGAAGCTCAGGTGCCCAAACCCCAGTAAGATTTGTAGCGTCTGGCAAGCCCTTCCTGAAATGCTAGCTTCTCAAGCTCAGGTGCCCAAACCCCAGTAAGATTTGTAGCGTCTGGCAAGCCCTTCCTGAAATGCTAGCTTCTCTTTTACCTCCTACATGGTGCTCTGAAACCTTGCAAACGTGAAATAGATGACCAGCATCAATTCTATCTAGGTTATCTCTGCCACTATCTTTGCTCATGGGTTAACAAAAAAAGCAGCAGGGCTGGAGAGATGGCTTAGCAGTTAGGCACTTGCCTGTAAAGCCTAAGGACCCTGGTTTGAGGCTCGATTCCCCAGGGTCCATGTAAGCCAGATGCACAAGGAGGCGCATGCATCTGGAGATAGTTTGCAGTGGCTAGAGGCCCTGGTGTGCCCATTCTCTCTTTATCTATCTGCATCTCTCTCTCTCTCTCTCTCAATAAATAAATAAAAATAAACAAAAATTTTTAAAAAGCAGCAGCCCACATGTAATGATCAGTACATGGTCCAACTCCACCACCGCCTAATTGTTTCTGAAAGATGTTGTTTCTGACTGGTTAGCTAGCCAGCTGTTAGAAAGATGGAGGTGGTCTGGGAATGTAACGCTCTTTACCTCAAAACTCAACAAAAGGGCATTCTATTTCTTTGGTTGATATTTTTCTCTGAGTATAGACCCATGAGTATGATATGAGGAAACTAGAGTGTCTTCCTGTCATGAGGTGAAATTTAGGAATGGCAAGGAAACTGACCTACTTCCACTTAGGGGAAGATCTCCTAAGACCTTAGCCTGCATTTGAGACTGCCCTATTTGGCCTTTTAAATAATCTGTCTATTATTTTAGAATGTAATTAGAAATAGTTGCAGACTTCTAAATATTATGTAAGAGGTTCTTTCATTATGAATGCACTATTGTTAGTGGTAATTTTTAGCTTGTACATTTGTGATGTGGGGGGGGGGTGTGTGCATGTGTGTAGCGTGTGTGGTATTTGCACATTATCATGCCCATCCAATGCCCCGCATACTGTCCTGAGGCTGGCCAAAGGGGGAACATCATGTGTTCTTTTCTATCACACTTCCACACTTTCTTATTTGAGAATGAGGTCTTTGACTGGTCCTGGTACTTGTTTATTCCACGAGCTAGGGAAATTCTTAGGTCTCTGCTCCCTTGGTTGGAGAATTGGTCATATTTGATACCTGTTAGTAATAACAAGTAAATATTACATCAGTTTAAATATTTTTACCACTCTATTACAAAAATCTCAACATGTCTATGCATTATAATAAACTGTCATAATTCTAACTTGTGTCAAAAATTCCATTGACCTTCATTTTTTATTTCCTTCTTGTTTCAGAAAGCTAGTGATTTTTAGGTAAAGATGATTTTATTTAGATCAACTGTTCATTTCTCGTATTATGTTCCATATAGCTATTGATGTCACAAACATTTACAAAGTACTTATTAAATGCTAGGCTCTGTGGTGGACCTGAAAGATAATGGAGAAGAGAAAAGTAAAGTTTGCTGCTAGTAAATCATGGTGTATTCATGAAGACAAGTAACAAAATAAAGTTTTACACCATGTAATAATAAATATTTTTGAATATATGCCTAGTATGAAATATCTATATCATACTATCAAATAACATCTGATTTAATGTGCTTAGAATTTTCTTTCTATCAACAGTGTAGATAAAGATTTTCATTTTAACTGTTGTCATCAAGCCTATGTCTTCATTGTTTAATTCAAATTAATCTGATCATCATTAAGTAAAAATCTATCGTGAGCAAGATACTTCACTGGGCCCTGTGTGAAATGCAAAGACAAATTAGACAAAATTTGAATTCTCAAGGTTTTTAGTCTAGCAGAATATACAGATGATCTATAATTAACTTGCAATACAGCACACAGAACTTCACAGAAGTCCAGAAGCAAAGAAGATTAATGACAAGAAGAATAAGCCTTCACTGAAGAGTAAAAAAAAAAAAAAAAAAAAATTAACTGGGCTATGGTGAACATGATACTAATTGGTGCCATTTAGTGAGAAGTTTCTATAAGCTAGTCACACTCATAGATGCTTTCTACATCCTTGTCTCTATTCTTGAAAATAGAAATATTTTAGGGCCTAACCAACATGTAATATCATGGATTTGAAATTTTGACATTCTTCTACCCATTTCTTAGAGAGAAATAGAGGTTGGATTTAGGTTCAGTGGAACATAATAAGGTCATGCAAACACAATGAAAGTCAAATACTTAGAGAGATAGCGAAGACCATGTTGAGTTCTAAACTTAGGACTTTGCCACATTGAATTACATACCAGCCCTGGCTCACATACACACACACACATGCCAACTTTCCAATCAGACTCCAGACTCACAAAGGAACAGTTAGAAGATTGTAAATCAAGTGTCATTGTCTTTTGGATTGTATATATCTAGCCTCTAGAAGAATCTAACCCAAGATAAACACACTAAATTTGTCTCTGAAATATGAGGAAATGGCAACTGCTGTCTATGTAAAAATTAAATGCAGTTGTTTGAAAAAATCTCATTCATATATACATATACATAATAGGCAGAATAAATTTCCCATTTTCTCAAATACGTCTCACTGGAAGGCCAAGTTATGTTTCTCGTAGTATTGGCTGATGATTCTGTTCAATACGTGGGAAAGTGAGACAGACCATGCAAGTGTGGAAAAGAAAATCAAAGAATGCAAATGTACAGAACTTGTAGTAGGAACAGAGAGGTCACTACACTGACCTCTAGCTTGTTTTACATCTGAACAAGTCTGTGGCTATACCCATGGAGGTAAAACAATTAGCAAATATTTTGAAAGACTATTTAGAATATAGGCAACATTTAAAAGTTTTGTTTTGACAGCAATATAATTTAAATAGAGAGCAAGTTGCTTTTATAGAGAAACTCAGAGATTAAATCTGTCAGAAAGCTTTTATGGGGATTTTTTCAGGTTTTTTTTTTTTTGCTTCCTTATGAACTAAAGTATTGCTTATTATAATATTATTTTTATTAGGCTTATCTCCCATTCTAGGTCACTATAAATGAAAACTCAGCTCCATTTTCTTTTAACAGTATCTATCTATCTATCTATCTATCTATCTATCTATATGTGTGTGTGTGTGTGTGTGTGTGTGTGTGTGTGTGTGTGTGTGTATATATATATACATATATATATATATATATATATATATATATATATATATATATCCCAGGTTGGGAGGAGGTCAGTGTAAAAGTTGGGCTTAGTTGTTCAATACTTAAATAAACTGTGAGAGAATATGATATATCTTACATACTTTCCATAGCTACTTGGAGGAACATGAGAAAAAATGGAGTTTACTACTTTGTTTGAAAAGTAATTTTATTTTAAAATAATGAGAATTTTCTTTCAAATGACTGCTAACAACATGGTATGTGTTGTGTTGTAAACTCTACTGAAAGATAATCACTGGTAAATTATAAAAATAACTTGAGGCCTCTTCTTGATTTATTCTTTTCATCTTATTGAAACATTGAAAATTAGACTATTTGGTTTCACTTTCCACCGCCTTTGAATTAAGAAGCTATTTTGCCATTTCAACTGTGTGAGGGAACTGCTTGATTATTCTTTAATATGTTCACAATTTTTTTTCTTTTAAAATAGACAATTGTAAGCTCCTCTGTTCTTTTGAAATTCAATTTAGTGTTCTTAATTTAGTGATATTTAAAAACAAGAGAAGAAATCTCTCTTTAAAAAGACATAGATACTATGATTAAAAAAAAAGAAAAACTCCACAAACACACTCTGCTGTTCTTAAGACTCCTGTTTCTTTTACATATTGACATTGTAAGTCAAGCACCAGTTTGATATGGGATAAATTTGATTAACTGATCACTGCAACTTTTGCCAAATCAGCAGCCCTGTTGTACATTCCTATAAGAGATTGCACCTATTGTTAGGTGACACCCTGGTGTTAGATAATGCTGGTGTATCTGAGGTGCCAAACCAACATTTTGGAAAAGTAAATTATAACGTAGATATTACCTTACCAGATCTTAGAAAAATCTCCCCTTTAAACAATCCACTGCATATGTTCTTATGCTTGTATATATGTAGGAATACACATATCTATGAATCATTGCAAAGAGAGGGAAGAAAGAAATCGAGAAACATTTCTTGAAGTTATTGGAGAAGTTTTCCAGGGCTACTTAAAAGAGTACCCAGTGCTTCCAGCTTTAAAGTGTTCAATTTCACAACCCTCTAAGAGACAAAGATTCATTCTTTCATGAGATCCTTGATCATATTTTTCTAACAGTAATA
>CM070789.1:11664467-11869467 GCA_036346955.1 Dipus sagitta | reverse complement strand
TCTGTCTGTCTGTCTGTCGGCGGCGGCGGCTTGGCACTTTCCGAAGAGGCGGCTTGTACTTGTCTGAGCTGCAGTGGGATCCAGCCAGCGTGAGCGGGAGGGAGAGGAGGCCGGGAGCAGAGGGGAGGAGTGGGGTGTGGGTGGGTGGGGGAGCCCTCTCCGAGAGAGAGAGGTAAATAGTCTTAAATCGCGAGGGGGGGGGGGAGAGAGAGAAAGATCGGAGCTGTTCCTCTGTGGTCTTGACAAGCGCTGCCCGGGCTCCCTCCGCAGGCTCCGTAATAAGCGAGTGACCTTTCTCTCCGCCTGTATTATGTGTGGCTGCGAAGGGATTGCATTCTGCAGCTGAGAGCCGGGGCTTCCGCGCAGCGCGCGGCGCCTCTGCACGCTCGCCGCCGCCGCCGCCGCCGCCTGCCCGGGGTAAGTGGTCTGGAGCCTGGACCAGCCACATCCTCCACCCTCCATCCGTGCACTGCGGTTGCCTAAAAGGAAGACACCTGTGGCTCCCATGTGGTCCACACCAATACTTGGCGGATCCTTGAGGACCTCATTATTTTAAACTTAAAAAGAGACAGAGAGAGAGAGAGAGAAAGCGAGGGAGAGAGAAAGAGAGCGAGCTCGATTCCCTCCCCCCTCTCTCTCTCTCTTTTTTTTTTTTTCCAAACAATGATTCTTTTTGACCTTTCCCAAGGAGAAGCTCTACCAAGCAGCCAGTGTGCTCGCTGAACGGCATCCCCCTGTATCGCTTAATTGAGAAGGTAAGTGCAGATGTGCACACACACACACACACACACACACACACGCGGCCGATCCGTGCAATGTGTGTGTGTCTGCTGTGTGTGTGTGTGTGTGTATGTGTGCGCGCGCGGAGGGGATGCGCGCGCGCGCGCGCGCGCGGATGTAGAGAATATTTTCTTTTTTCCTCCCTCTCCTTCTTCTTCTTTTTCTTCTTCCCTCTCCTAATGAGGCATCAACCCGAGCTCTAGTCAGCCTTCCAGAAACTGCAACTTTCGCTCAGGGTTGCAGGTCTGCTGAGACAGGGCTGTGGGGGGGGGGGGTGTTTAAATCATGGGAGGCTTCATTATTTTTATGATGAGACATGAAATAGATGCGGGGCGGAAGATGGGGATGCCAGCAAGGACAGCAGCTGCGAGCCGCGGCGCGCGCGCGGTGCTGGTCCCTCGCATAACAAAGTTCAATCCATGGGGAACCGCGGCGTGGGCGCACACCCTTGACTTCCAGGAGACGGGGGGTGGGGGGAGCTGGGAGAGTTTGCACTGGGGGAGTTTGCTCCCAGCCTGTTTGGCGGAGATGCGGTTTTCAGACACCCGTACCCCTGCTTGATTAAATCCGTGACGCCCCCCCCCCTCCATTCCCCCCACACACAAAGAGTTGAAATGACAATGTTGTGGTTCTTGGGGACACTTCTGCGTCTCCCCACGCAGCATTAGTAACAAGATATGGCTTGTTTGCGTTAGAAAAGTGACTCTGTTGAGGAGTGGAGGGGCGTGTGTGTGTGTGTGTGTGTGTGTGTGTGTGTGTGTGTGTGTTGGGGAGGGGGCGGGCAAGTGGCCAGAGGAGACAGGAGGAGACAGGATCCAGGGAAAGTGCCAATATGCTGATAGGTCGAGATCCCTCCGGATCCTGCACGTTAAAAAAAAAAAAAAAAAAAAAAAAAACGGGGCTACTACAGTTCGGATCGCTATTATGAAATGCAAGTGAGATTTATGATCTTTTCTTCATATTGAACATGATATGCTATGCTAACACTGCGTGTGACAGTTTAATCAAATCCATTTGTTACCGGGAACCTAAGCTAAGAAGGGGCCTCTGGGGTTTTCGGATTACGGGCAGAGTTAGGGGAGCATGTGGCTTTGTCATTCGCCATCATTTTTTTCTTTTCTTTTCTTTTCTTTTTTTCTTTTCTTTTTTTTTTTTTTTTTTTTTTGCACACTGCCACCACACTGAGAG
The DNA here is from genome assembly GCA_036346955.1 of Dipus sagitta. NCBI lineage: Eukaryota > Metazoa > Chordata > Mammalia > Rodentia > Dipodidae > Dipus > Dipus sagitta. Next base: position 11,867,499 of record CM070789.1, on the reverse strand, counting down.
GGGCTCTTGTGAGCGCGCCTGCCTTCCCTCATCCCTTCCCCCACCCGTGCCGCCGCTGAGACCCGCTCCCAAAGTAGCTTCACAATAGTGGGTCCTCAGCAGTGAGGGCTGCGTAGCAGGTCCACACGCTCAGGCCGGATCGAGGAGATCCCCCCTCCCACACACACACACACACACACACACACACACACACACACCGCTTCTTCTACCTCTGGGCTGGGAGCTCCATACGAAGCGGCTGCCAAGCAGGCACGCCTCAGCCAACTCATGCAGAAAAAGAAAAGTTTTGGTAAGGTTGCGATCCATCAGATGCACTTTCCCTGCGCTCTGTACTCGCGAAGGCTCCAAAACGTTCCTCCTCTTCCACTGCTGAGGATCTGAAATACTACTGTCACTGCTTTCTGCAGCTTTCGAGCAATTAATCTTGCTAGGTGCAACAAATACTGCGACATTCTTTGCAAAACCATCCCTGTGTGGCTACAGAGACACCACCACAAAAGGCTGGAGTCTAAACTCCGCAAGGGATTCTTTGTTAGAACGTATGTATGTTTCTTATTTTTTTTTTTTTTATTTTGCATGTGAGCTGCATCAAAATTGAACTCAGTCTTGCAAATCTCTTGTTGGCCTTTGCCAAGCACCAGCACTTTGCTACCATGGTAACTGTAATTAAACTGATAAGAGTGGAAAAATGTCAGTATCTCTGAGCCTTGCAGCTGCATTGGAGAAAAAGGGAATCAAATTGGTTCCCAGCTCCATTGCTCAAAAAGGGGAGGAGGGTGGTGGAAGGGACAGGGAGGGGGTGGGAGCTGAGGGGCAGAACAGAGTTAAACAGCTCCGGTGCCAGAGATCTGGGGACATCTATTTGCATTGCTGTCCCTTGGAGGGTTGCAGCCTGTAGGGGTGCTCTGGGCCAGTGAACAGAGAGAAGCAAGCTTTTAAGGCCCAGTCCAGTTTTCCAATCCTGGATGGTAGTGTGGGGGGGGGGGGATTGAAGATGGGCAGGGAAGAGAGAAAAATCTTTTGTTTGGTACCCCTTGGCAATCCAATGGCCCTGTTGGCCAAATTCTTTTAATCTTTTCCACTGCTCCCAGCTGCAGAACCTGGATTTAGCATCTTTCGGAGGCATCTCATGTCCCAAACCCTCTCTCTCTCTCTTTTTTTTTTTTTCTACACATCCTCTCATCCTATGCCTCCTTCCAAATTATCCTCTGTGAATCTTTCCAAAAAGACACAATGTTTTCCATTCACTCCGTGTGATTAGTCCAAAAATACATATTGAAAAAAATAACTGTGTGAAAGTGCCGCACATGTTTTATTCTTGTGATTGTTATTTTTCAACCCCTGAGTGTTGTAGAGTTGTGGTTACTTTGTTGTGCTAACTACTGAAGCTGAGGTTGTGCGGATGAATGGTACAGAACAAGGGAACATAATGGGGGCAACCAACCGTTAGGCCTCCTCACAATACCATCCAGGCAATTAAAAGCTCACCAGAGTTTAAATGAAATGGTTCTACTTATTTCTGCACAGCACACTGCACAGGCTATTATTTATGTCTTTTTTTTAATTATGATTTCCCTTAAACTGTCAAATAACTCAGAGTGGCAGGGTCTCAGAGGCAATAAGAATTTCCCTCAGAACAATTTGCATGCCAATGTGAGGGCTGATGTGCGATGAGCAACTTGTGCAATGTTTCTCCACCAAGAACGCATAACTCTCCCCAGACGTGTTCTTTTGGACCGTGAGCAATGGCTACTGACTGCTTTATGCCTTTTAGGCCCATGGCAACGTGATGACTGCTAAATAGTTCTTTCCCTGCAGTTCTTAACTTGCATAGAATTGAAAGGATTCCACTTGTGAGAGAAATGTGGTGGTCTCTCAGAGAAGATATGAGGATGGAGTGGAACATATCAAGCTCCTTTTATGCCCCAAAGCCAAACAGAATGTAAGAGTTTCAAATATTAATTGGCCTCTGAGTGCTAAATTAACATGTCAACACAACAAAAACATTTTGTGAAGACAAGCAGGGCAGTGTTCCTGGTGCCAAATGTTTGTATCTTCTGTCTTGGTTACAAAGCATTTTGAATAAAGACAGCTGAACTTCTATACTGAATAATGGTATCATAACTATGGGAAATGAGGGGCTTAGCTACTACAAAGAATTATTATTTTTTTTTCATTTGTTGGCTTTGTGATATAAAAATAATAGCATTAAAATGAGATAATTAGGATGATTGCTCTTAATGTGTCTCTGGATGCTTTCAATCATGAGTTCCAGAATATCATTTAGTAAATCAAAATTTCCTCCTCCCCCTAGGTATATGGCTAAGAGGCACTTGGTTGTGTTGTGCACAGTAATTAATGGGATTCATTCCTCGTGGAACCTTACTCGAGGAGGATAACTAGTTCTGATCAAAGAAACTTCATTTGTTAGAAGTTCTAGAAAGTAAGGTTTAGCAGAGCTATCAAGGGTTATGATTAATCTGCACTGGGCCCTTCACTCCTTCAAAGCAAAGGAAGAGAAAGCAGGCCATAGGGACACCACCTGCTCTTCCGTGCAAATCTGGCTGCTAGTGTGTAACTGGGAGGGTGACAGCTAGGCAGATCAGACAGAACGCTCACTCTGCTCTCTTCCCTGCTATTCCCTAACCCACTACTCTGCCAGACAAGTCATTTCCTAATGAAATCCCAACATCATCATAATTTTGTACATAATCAATGGAGTCTTTGTAGCTAGAAAAGTTATTCAGCTGTGGGCTCACCACCCTGCCTCTTATCAGTGTGACTATTTCTTTAAGGGCTGGAAAGGTAAAGGAGGTGAAACCTACATCATGTAGGTTTTATGTATCAGGGGAAACTGGGCGGTTTGCTATGCTGGAGAAGAGAAATACGGGGAAAAGGCTTTTTATTTCCTTTCTAGAAACTTTTTTCTTTAAATGAGTAAAAATTTGTATCCTTTTCCATCCAAGTTTGAAACTTTATACTTAGCAGAGAAAGCCAAGTATCACAGAATGAAGAAGGCCATTTGGCCTTATGTCCACAGCTCCACTGTCACTTAGCTTCTTTTATTGGGGGGGGGGTAGATCCCTTAACTTCTCTAGGTCTCTGCATTATAATTTTTAATATTAAGGGTTAGATGTCTGTAATACTTCATGTTACTTCAAGTTTGTTATCTGGTAAATGAAGCTTTGAAGAATTGGGGCAGTTTCTTCTTTTTTTCTTTATTTTTTAAAGCTGGGGATTAGATACCTGGGAAACAAGAAGAAAAAAAAAAGATTAAAAGGATTTCAGTCAAGTCCTAAAAACACACAGTGCCCAGGTAGACTCTTTATTTATGACAGAGATACAGTTTGAAAATAAATAAATACCTTTTCTCCTAACATAGTATATCTTATATATAAATAAATATATATGTATATATTTGTGGATAGATATATAATTTTCTCTATATTTGCACTTTATCTTCTCATGTGTTTTTCATTGCCCTATAAGATGCATATATGCTATGGTTATAAACCATGTAATCTTATAGTATGGTTTTGGTCAAAACCCTATGTTAGATAGCTAAGTGATGGACCATCAATCAATATAGGCACTGATTGATAGTTGTAATGATTCAATATTTTAGGATATTCTAACAGTGAATCCTTTGGTATATCAAGGACCTGGAGGAAAGCATTTGGATGAAAACAAGAAATGTAGGATTGTTGTGTCTGGAAGGTGACAAGCCATGTATTTTGTTATAAATGTCTATACTTCTTGGTCAGGTTCACAAAATCCTATTAAAAGTGTTCTTTTCTTCCACCATCAGGAACATGTTAAGTGAAGTTTTTAAACAGTTAAACAAAACTCAGTTTTGACTCTTATCGATGAATATGTGGATGGGTTGATTTAGTTTCTATTTTAGATTGTTGTCCATTTCTTTCTGAAAGACCTGCTCTATGTGGTGAATGCGGCATTACAAAACTGATTTAATGTGGTTTAACTTCACGTATACAACGGCAAGGTGCCATGAATTTGTTATCATTACCAATACATACGGCTTTGACAGTAATTGAATAATGACTTCTATAATGTTTAAAAGTTTTTTATCTCCAAAAGTCAACCTGATTTCTGCACATCCGTAGTAAAGAAAATGCAATGCTTCCAGACCTGTGCATTAAATATCGAATGTGTCTGAGGTCTCCAGGCATCTTTTCTTCCTCTGCTGCAATCTCAGCTTTCATTTCTGGTTTCTGTCTTCCTTTAGGTATACAAATGCTCTCAGTCCAGCCAGACACCAAGCCGAAAGGTTGTGCTGGCTGCAACCGAAAGATCAAGGACCGGTATCTTCTAAAGGCCTTAGACAAGTACTGGCATGAGGACTGTCTGAAGTGTGCCTGCTGCGACTGTCGCTTGGGAGAAGTGGGCTCCACCCTGTACACGAAAGCCAATCTTATCCTTTGTCGCAGAGACTATCTGAGGTAGGAACTGAACTGGTCCATCAGTGCCGACTGGGTGCCTTTAAAATATGTTGTGTTTGTTTATTGTTCCTGTGCTTTGATTTATTTCCTTAACTACCAGCATATGATCCTGAAACAAGTTGACCTGGCAACTGTCAGAATAGTACCCTGTGTCTGCTACATAAATGATTGCTTAACAAATAACCAAGACATAATATGGAAAATGTTTCAATTTGACTTGCCCAGTGCTCATATTTAGGAATCAGTCATCCTATGACTGAAAAAATGCTAATTAATATCAAGGATGTATTGATAGAAATCACTGTTCAGTGTGGTTTTTTTATGTTAAATTTTATTAATTAGAATGTAAGAGGCAAGGTAGGCTGAGCTTAAACAAAGAAATGGATCGGTTGCTAAGGTAAAAACATCTTAACTGTTCTTAACAAGTTCAAATTTTGACTTAATATTCTTAAGTTATTCAACCATCCTTTCTGCTTCAGACTGCTCAGAGGAACTTGCTTTTTAATTCTTACATGATATTTATTAGTATGTTTATTGTTTAGTTGTTGAAAACTTTCCATAAGTGTGAATTTGTCTTCCTTCATGACATTCAAAACTATCACTACAAAGACATCATTGAACAGCCACAGAGTTGCTTAAAGATCTCCGTCTTTACAGGAATGATAGCCACACCAATGAGTGTCAACAGTTTGAACAATGTCAAAGCAATGCAGATGGCCATGGTTAGGAAACCCTGCAGTCAGTTCCACTGATCTCACACCACTTAGTAGTCAAGACAGAAATTCTACTGAAAAGAAATTGTTTTGATTTTCAAGGAGCATTGTGACTTTATTCAGCTGAAAATTACTTATATTAATAAAGTAGGATCTATCAAATTAGAAAAATGATCTATGGCATCATTTGGATTTTCATATTTGATACAATTAATCATTTTTTTCCAGCCTGACATTCAGCGATTTATTTTGACTTTATGACACAAAATTTATCAATCGGCAGTAGCTCCTTGACCATCAAAGTTATTCTGGGAGGTGTTTCTTCTAGGGAATTTGATGCTTCTTAGTCTATAATTTAGTCATTTAAAGTCAGATTTCATTTTTCTACGTAAAAATATATCTTTTGATTAATGGTGGTGGCATATGGGTGGACCCAGGGTGGTTTACCATATTCTGCTAGCTCTCCTCCTTGGAGCACTGTGTCATCCTTCAGCCTGCTCGCTCATTATGACCACTTGTTACCTACCACTTCTCTCTGTGGCCAGAGCTCTGAATGCACATGGGGAGTGACTCTCAGGAGCCAGGATTTCCCTAATTACAGTGACAAAACCAATCAGAGTCAGTGTGTAATGGGAATTCTTTTGGAACTCTCCAGTCTTTGAACTTTTCTTCTTTGAGATAAAAATTGCTCCTGTGTTTATTGTAAGTTAGAGGCTCATTTCCACATACAGCATCGTGTTTGCTTTTCATAATTTAGCATTGCTTTATCTGTACTTACCAATACTCACAGCTTTTTGGCTCATTTTGACTTACTTGCATTTGCTTACAATGTCAGTATTGCAAGGGGATTTAGACTATATTTCCATACAAGCACTTTGTATACTTTGAGCTAGAATAGGGTATTTTAATAAACAAAGATGACAAAAATGTTTCAACATGAGAAAAGTTTTTAAAATGCTGAATGAAATCTCTGGATGGTTTTAAATCAAAGGCATAAATTTGCCAGTGAAATATCTGTGTGGTGGGTAAAACAGGTTTGCAATTTCCAGTAGAGCAAACAGAGGAAATAAACTTAGATTTATTTTGTTTTATATTTCTTATACTAATAAAAATATATGGTGTTAACCTGATAATTTGTGGTCTCAAATAAGTGTCACCAAAGAGAATTTATCAAAATAGGTTTCATATCTGATATCTTTCATCTTTCTCTGTAAGGCTATATGTTACTTTCTATAATATAACCGCTAATAATTTCTGAAAAGCCTCAAGTTTTGATGTCATTTAACTTATTATAAATATCTCATACTCTTTCTAATATAAAACCCAGTCATGATTCAAAATATTCATTTCTCAAAGTAAAATTTCCTCTTCAATTGCCCATTACCACATTAATAGCAAGTTGTTATGTTAACAGCCTGAAGGTTGTTAACATTTCAAACTAAGTTGTTAACAGCAAGCTTATCCCTTATTTAAACAGAAGGTTTGCAGTGTATAATTGGACTTCTTTGGCAATTTCCTCAACACTTAGAAATTTCAGAAAGAAATGGAGAATTGTTATGTGCATAAAACACTGTTACATATCATAGAATATACCACAGATGTGATTTTTCTGTGGAAAGTATGTATCAATGAAAGTAAATAGATGTTCAAGACTGTACTTTTGTGACTAATAAAATAGTATGATCTTATATTTTAAATCAGTTCATATAGCCAAACTTATCTAAAGATTAATTTTTTGACTATGTATAATCATTCAAAAGTATTTATTAAATAGCTACTGTGTCAAAGAGGTGTAGTTTCAAACAATGGATGAAATGAAGGAAAAAGTGTAGGACATCATTTTGTAATGATTAAGGGATTCTAATCATTGCTACCAAAAATAATTTGCTTTTGAAAATTATGAGTAAAGTGGTGAATATAATCAGAGTATAAGAATTTAGACTTTGTGGTGTCATTTATTTCATGACATCAAATTGTGTGATATTATCAGTAACAAGTATTATTCTTTGAATGTTTTACTGGGAATCAAAACCATTCTCACTTCACTGTGTCTTCAGCATATTTTCTTTTCATAATCTGCATGGCCAATATTTAACCACTTAAGTTCTCTTTTTGAAAAAATCATTTTCTTCTTGCATTTTGCTGAATATATAGTTTCATTGGGGTAGCAAACAGGTCATAAATAACTTAAAAATTTGTAATTTTTCTGAATAACTACTTACCTCTGTGAGAGTATGGAAAATGATTTTTAAAAAAGCAAATAACTTAGTGCTTATTGATATTATCCTGGACTAGGTAAATTTATAACTAGAGAAGAGTAAAATATTCTTGCCAATTGTATTTATGACCCTAATAAACTTTTCTCTCTAAAAGAGAAACACACAGCTCACAATTCTAAGCAATGAGTTGTAGAGGACCTGTGTTTTATTTTGTGTCACTTGGAGCAATGGTAAGGATGCTGTGTTTTATGAGTTTTTGCATCATGATGTAAAGTATTAAACAATATGAAGATGTGAGAAATTAGCTAGTGGAATATTTTTCAAACAGTATAGCAACCATTATTGTGGTAAATTTGAATTTTATTTTATTTTATTTTATTTTATTTTTACCTTTGGGAGCCAATTAGCTACACTTAATAAAAAGCAAAACATTGTGTGGCTAGTGCAGGGTCTCATACCTTAACAGTGGGATTGCTCACTTCCTACCACTGGTCTAACACAACACAGTTTACCTTACTGTGGAATATGAGATGCACATAAAAGTCTCTCCATTTGCAGAACTATTTTGCTTTTGTTTTGGAAGCATCTTATGTGAAGATAGAATAGGATCTACTTAAAAAAATATATTTTTATTGATTTAGGACCAAAGCTATGAAGTCTATGTGTCAGTCTGTATTTCAATGTCAACACCCAGAACTCCCTTAAATAATGTTCCCACCACATTGATAAATTTGTTCTAGGTTACTTTGTGGCAAAGCAGAAAAAAAAAAATAATCTTTTCACCTAAATTGGAGCTTACCATTGAAGGGTCTAAAGAAGCTGAGCCATTATTGAATGACAATAGAAAAGTTTAGTAATTATGTTTAGGGAACCCTGATCAATGCTATCATCTTTACCGTATTTAAGAAAATTTGGATGGCCAACACACAGAGTTTTAGAATTAAGACCTTGTGCAAACACTAAGCAGTAAGAACTAGCAGAAACATTCAAACATTTTACTTTTCTACCTGGAAGCGATAAAGAGCATTGCTTTTTTGTACTCAACCTTTTGGACAATTTTTGCTTTTTTTTTGTTGTTTAAGACTTCAAGTTCTTGTGATATGTGCTAAGCATTAAGTTGATACAGGCTGTATCTTTTATGAACTTATTGAATAGTATGCTGCCAGAGTTTATTCAAAACTGTTTGCTCTGACCTCTGCTCTGAAGGCTGCTTATAGCTCTTCCTATACAAGAAGTTGTAAAATATCTTATAAAAACTTTAATGCAATTTGCTTTCCTTACATGTGAACTTGACTTGTTTAAAATGAAACTACTGGGAATGAGTGAGGCTTCATGCTCCACCATAGTTGCCAATTAACTAAAAGGATTTGAGGTTTGCTCTGCTGACTACAAATTTCATGTACTTTAATATAATCATACAATACTCCAAAACAGAAACTTAAAATAAAGTGCTGTGCAGAGCATAAATCTAGCTATAACTTTATTTCACACTGATTAAACTTCTAAATTTTTATGTAAGATTAAATTTATATTGATGAATAATTATAGCCTTAAAAATAAACATGAGTGTCCTGGTGACACTATTTTACCTGGCAAGCCATGGCATGGTTTCTTAATGTTGAATAAAGTACTCATTTTTTTATTCCCTGGCATACCTTGAATATTGGGCATATGGAAATATTTCCCCTAGAAAGCAGTGGATTATTACTATTTTCAAAACCACTTTAATTACTTAAAATTGGTAAAACGTAAGCCTCTATGTGGTATGGACTGAAATTCCTTATAAATAACCTTTTATTCTGCAAGCTTCTTTAAGCTTTTTAAATACTTGATTACATCATAATTTTTATCATTTTTAAATGTCTGTTAATTTAAGTATCATGAAATATTTAGACATTAAGCCTCCTAGATACTATGGTCTATTGAAAAAAATTACTGAGTTATATCTTTTGCAAGCGATCCTATATTGTATATACCTTTATAAAATGTTGTAATTTTAAGTTCATTTTTTTCCTTGTAGAACAGCATTGTTGAGGAGTAGTTCAAATATTTCAGACTATATACCAGGTTTGGAGTAATATGGACAAGGAGTCATAATTTAGTTTTGTATAGTTTCTGAGGGAAAAAGAACTGGTGGGTTCACATGAGGCTTCTTGAGTGAAAAATACCAAGAAACTACTTTTGTTAAAAAAAATTAAACCATATTTAGAATTTCTTTTTTAACCACCTACTATCCTTCATTCTATAATACATTGATTTTTCAATGATATAATATTCACATGTTCAATAACTTATAATTATTCACATTTAACTTTTTGTTTTGTGCCTTTTTACTTTCCATTGTTTTATAAATGTGATATTTTTATGAAAAATGCCAATACCCTAGGAATATTAAAAATACTTCACACTTTCTTTAAATAGTTTTAAAAATCTTTTGCTAATGTATTGACTACTTCAGCAGGCGAGCATTCACACATATGATGGATAACTTAGACATACCTGACTTAGCAAAAAAAAAAAATGTTTCTACAAGTATATTTAGGATTAAATGCATCTGGAAGAACTACATTTGAGAATTGCTCAAATTGCTTATTTTGCACTTTATAAATACGTAGAATTCTGGGAATCTCTATTTTTGGCTGCTCTTAGAAAATATCAAAGTAAGCCAGCATTTCATTTATAAACTCACCATTAACTTCCATTAACTGACTAATAATAAATTTTAATGTTGTCCTCTGACTGCATAAACATATTTTATTAAGGAATATCTTTTTTAAAAATATGCTGAAAGTAGTAATTTTGTAAATGGTTTTGATGAATATATACATTGTATATAAATGTATTATGTGGTTCCCTTTGCTGCCTCACATAAAAATTACATAACCCAAAATAGGAATTACCTAGTTTAAACGACCAATGTATTTTTTCTTCATTGCTATGTAAGCCATCAAAGTCCTACTTTGGTATTTTGCTTGAAAACACTTCCAGTTACTATGGGTGTGTTTTCAATTATTCAAAACTCACATTCTAGCCTTCATCCCATTTTGCTAAGACTATCTTCTGTTTATCAGTAAATACGAAAGGATGTAAAGTATAAATGTTGGGTAAGATCTTGGAGAGCTAAAATGAAAATAACAAGATTTTATTTCATCAGTCAGATTTTTTAATATAAATTACTATTTGAATTATCTATGTTTCTTTGAAAAGGCATTTACTTTTCTATTTTATTCTTTAGCTCCATAAAGTAGTAAGCTTGGAAACATCACATTCAGATACTTAATTCCACCTAACTTCCCAGTATTACAAATTACTGCACTGACTGTGTGGTGGGTTACCTTTTCACCATTCTAAGATGAAAGGCAAATTTCACAATACTCTAGGAAGCAGTTTATTCCCATAGGGTTTTTGTTATCCAGTTATATTTTAAAATATTTTATTTATTGATTGATTTTAAGAGATCGAGACACACACATAGAGAGAGAATGGGCACTCCGGAGCCTCTAGCCAAAGCAAACAATCTCCAGACATATGTCCCATACCGCTTGTGCATCTGGCTTTACTTGGGTACTGGGAAATCAAACCTGGGTCCTTTGGCTTTGCTAGCAAGAGCCTTAACTGCGCAGCTATTTCTCCAGCTCTCCCATTATTTTTGTTTGTTTTTGTTTTTCTTTTTTTTTTTTCAGTTTTTTGTTGTTGTTGTTGATTTTTATTTATTTATTTGAGAGTAACAGAGAGAGAGAGAGAGAAAGAGGGAGATAGAGAGAGAATGGGCACGCCAGGGCCTCCAGCCACTGCAAACGAACTCCAGATGTGTGCGCCCCCTTGTGTATCTGGCTAACGTGGGTCCTGGGGAATCGAGCCTCGAACTGGGGTCCTTAGGCTTCACAGGCAAGCACTTAACCGCTAAGCCATCTCTCCAGCCCTGTTTTTATTTTTCATGGTAGGGTCTCGCTCTAGCCCAGGCTGACCTGGAATTCACTATGTAGTCTCAGGGTAGCCTTGAACTCATAATGATTCTCCTACCTCTGCCTCCTGAGCTTTGGGATTAAAGGCGTGCGCCACCACGCCCGGATCTAGTTATGTTTTTACCAGCTCCCGTGGAGTTGCATTCTGTCTCTTCCTGTCCTACTTCTGGGTGTATTGTTTTGTTTTGTTTTGGTTTGGTTTGGTTTTTGTTATTTATTTATTTATTTATTTTGGTGTATGTGTGTCTGTTTTGCATGCAAATGCATGCACATGTGAAGGTCAAAGGAGGACTGCAAATGTCTTCCTCTACCAGTCTTTTACCTTACTTCCCTGAGATGGAATCTCCTACTGACCCTCAGAGGTTTTTGCTTAGACTGGCTAACCAAGGATCCTCAAAGACTGTTTTCTCCCTCAGAACTAAGGTTACAGCTATGCCTAGCTTATTTGTTTGTTTGTTTGTTTGTTGTTTTAATGTAATTGCTGGGTCCTCATGCTTGTGCAGTGCCTGCTATTACCTGCCGAGCCATCAACCCAGTCCCTCTAGTTCGACTATTGTGACATACTTGTTCTAAAAATGAAGTAGACATACCCTCTCTTAAGGTATTTAGGGAAAAAAAATTATTGTAAAGGAAGTTTATATTCTGAAATGATAAATGTGGCACTTGGATGTTTGATTGATTAAGTAATTTATTTTCTTTTATTACTTTTGTTTTCATTATTATTAACATTAATGGAAAATTTTTGCTCTAAAGGAATTGGGATTGGAGTATATCCTTGTTATTATATCAGCTACACTTAATTAACTTTATTCATAGACTACATCAGAAACTTGTATATTTACACAAATCATTTTTGGTTTCTGTACTATATAATCAAAACTTATCTTCTCGCCAATATTTTTGGAGCTCTAAATCTTTCACAGAATATCTTCTGCTCCATAGCGTTAGTTTTTTATCATGTAAAAATGTCTGCTGTGGGCTTTACAAGTTTAAAATAAAATCACACTTGAGATAAATAACCATCCTGGAATAGTCAGCTCCTGATTTGAAGTTGGAAAATTAACACTAAGCTTCATGTATTAAGTTAGACTCTAATCAGCATGTGTTGTTATGATTCAATTTAATATTAAAAACCCTCCAACTGGGCTGCTGGGAAAATAAAAGGACTCTTATGAATCCAAAGATTATTTGCAGAGGAGTTCACTAAAGCCACATTTAAGTAAAATTGTCATTAGTAATGCAATACAGGGTTGTCCACGTGAAACCCACCCTATTAATAAAAACAGAAAATCAGTTTTAGCAAACATAAATATCAAATATGACAAGGACAAGTAACGGGGCATGGAACTTCATAACGTGTGCTAACGCTAACATTTACTATTAATCTAAATACCACAGAGGGAAAAAATGAGTTCCCATCTCATTAATGCTGTGGGATCATGAATGTTAACATCAAGGGGGAAAGCTAATTCCAGATACCACTGATATACTCTTATTTTCTAAAACTTTTAGAACAGTACCATATTTTTTGTTTTTTGGTTTTTGTTTTTGGTTTTTCGAGGTAGGGTCTCGCTCTAGCTCAGGCTGACCTGGAATTCACTATGTAGTCTCAGGGTGGCCTCAAACTCACAGCGATCTTCCTACCTCTGCCTCCCGAGTGCTGGGATTAAAGGTGTGTGCCACCACGCCCGGCTGAATAATACCATGATTTAATCATAATAGTCTGAACAGGAATACATCTTCACCAATATTTGAAATTATTCTTTTGTTTCCAAAATATTGGGTCCCAGGGTGGTAAGTGCATACCTGTCAACATGGCACTTGGGAGGCGAAGGCATGAGAACCAGGAGTTCAAGTTCATCTTCAGCTACATAGAGAGTTTTATGTCGGCCTGGAATACATAGTAAATACAAATAAGTGAAAAACAAATGATTTAAAAATCTCTCAAGGAATATCCTCTGATATGCTGCACACATCTCATAGTAGAACAGAAGATACACTTTAAAGTGCTTCGTGATACTGAATACAAAATGCTTATCGTGTATCTATCAACTGTATAGTCAATGTGGCAACCATATAGAGACTGGGTAGTTTGAGTGTGTGACTACCCGTTCCTCTGTTTGGGTGGCCAGGAGTGAGGGAGAATGGACAAAGCCATCATACCTTCTAACATGAAGTATGAGTGCTGGCCTCTACGAGCAGGTGCATTTGAATTTATAAGTAGCAAGCTCAGCCATATTTTGAGCATAGTTTTAAAACATGGAAGGATGACTTATGAACATACTACCGACAGTTATTTATACTTTGACAAATATAAGCCATTAATGTTATACTAATACCCTATTTCTATAAACAGTACATGTATGCAATATTCCTAAACATGTGGAATATACTCACGTAGCGCAAAGTTGGCACTATCTAACTATGCAAAGAATCAGCTATTTCATCTGAGAAATTTAGAAAAAACTTCAGGGAAAGCGGTTTTTAAAACCTTTTCTACAATGGATAAATATAGACATGAGTCTTGTTAAATAGCTCAATAAAATATAGACTTTTATTCCATTTTAATATTTAATTTATTTTCTTCAATACCATATAAAGTACCCAGTTTTCATACATAGTTTTTTTTAGTGCCCATCCCAATCTCCCACTCTCTTTGTTCTCTGTCCCTACTTTTATACCCTTTAGCCCCCAGTCTTGCCCTTACCACCTTCCTATCACATGTGTTTTATTATCCTTCCCACACCCCTCTTGAAAAGCTTCTTGTCCCTCTATCATGGACTTCCTCCTGTCTTCCTGATCTTTCCCATACTCATTCCTATATGAATAAACACACACACACACACACACACACACACACATTAGGATCTGCATATCAGAGAGTCCATGAACTGTTTGTCTTTCTGAGCATTTGTGCTTTAGGAACCAAAGCAGGGAATGAGAACTATGATTGAGTTAGATTAGAAAAAGAACTTAGAGAAGGGCTTGGGATATAGCTCAGTGGTAGAGTGTTTTCCTAGCATGTGCAAGGACCTTGATTTCTTGACAAAGAAGAGAAGAGGGAAGGGTGGGAGAGATAGAAGTGAGGAGAGAGAAGTAAAAGAAAACCTTTAGAGGTAGGAAGGTAACAAGTAAAAAAATATTTCTATAAAAATCACTTGTAGCCAGGCGTGGTGGCACACGCCTTCAGTCCCAGTACTCAGGAGGCAGAGATAGGAGGATTGCCATGAGTTTGAGGCCACCCTGAGACTACACAGTAAATTCCAGGTCAGCCTGAGCTAGAGTGAGATCCTGCCTTGAAAAAACAACAACAACAACTTGTGTAAGCCCTGAGACTTACTAGAAAGGCTGAGCTTCATAGGTATATTTGGATTGGGAATTCAGCAAGGGTCAGCCTGTAACCACGTGTACTGTTCTTTCCCTTCACACCGACACTGGCAAACTATTAATAGAGGGTACAATTGGTGCCTCTTGTAAAACACTTAGCATTACTGGCCCCATTTTCTCATTTGACTAATATTCTTCAAAAGTACTAAACAAGGTGTTGTGATATAGCACTGAATAAAACACGAAAGTATCTCCTCTCCTTGTATAGTTTTAATTCTATTTAGACAAAGCAGATAATCAGCAAAATAAGAATAGCGTACATAGGTGGTAGTAACTACGGGACTGGGGGGAAAACACAGCAGTATAAAATCAACCTCCGCCTCAGGGTATACACGGACAGCCTCATCGAGATGGTGGCTTGAATAGACAGACCAAAGGAAGTGACGAAAGTTACAAGGGGGATGTCCGTGAAGGACACCAGGAACACCCAGGACAGACCCGGGAGGATGACTGGTTCTGGTATGCTTGAGGAGCGTTGAAGATGCTAGTGTGGTTGGAGGGGGAACCGGAGATGCAAAGATGAAGGACAGCCAGGGTGAGGACCTCTGGTGAGGAATTCCCTAGTGCATTTCTGAGTGTTCCCCAGAGAAATGTTGATGCTTTAGAAAGCCATGGGACAACTTACTCTGCTAGGCTTATAAAACTTGTTGAATCAAATAGGACTCATTAGACCATTAATACATCGGGTGTCCTTTCTATTTGGGCTTATGGATGTGAACTTCTGTGGTTAGGTAGCTACTGTGAAATGTGAATCTGAAAGTAGACTTTGGGATTTGCTCATTTGACCATCCATTGATAACCTGTGAGTTATGGTATGGGTGTATGCATCTGTACCCGTATGTTAATTAATACGGCTGCAACAGTGATTAAACATAGTTTATTGAAGTGGGAGGGGCAGGGAGGGGCTGTTTGGCTGTGTCACGCTGACGCCCTGACACCCCTCAGAAGGACAAACCCTGGCTAATAACGGTGCTCGTCTTTTCAGGGCAAGATAGGTGCCTCTCTTTCCGAATGCTTACGTAACAGAAAATGCAGAGATGCACATTTTTCAGAGGCTGCAAGTTTTCATCTTCTAAAGTGATTTGTTCTTAGGTGTGAAATGATGGGTTTTTTTTTTTTTTCTTTCACTTTTTAAAGTTAAGCCAAACAGAGGCTCAGTGGTAAAGTAGTTTCCTGGCTTTCATAAAACCCCGGGTCTCATTTCAGGATGGAACAAGTAAAAAATAAAGAAAAAGATAAATTTAAAGAGTGAAGCTCACACTGACTGGATTGGATTGGATTAACTTATTTTCTAGCACAGAATGTTGAACATGACATCTTTTCTCTAATTGCCATAAATGTTTATTAACTCAGAGAAGGTACATTTAAAACAATTTAGTAAATTACATTCCAGATAACATGCAATAATGTTAGACAAGGGTTGTTTACACTTCAGTTTCCTTCTCATCCCTAACTTAAACAACCGGAAGAGGTCAGCATTAATTTTTTTTTAATTTTTTGTTCATTTTAATTTATGTATTTGAGAGTGACAGACAGAGAGAGAAAGAGGCAGATAGAGAGAGAGAGAGAGAGAATGGGCGCGTCAGGGCCTCCAGTCACTGCAAACGAACTCCAGACGCATGAGCCCCCTTGTGCATCTGGCTAACGTGGGTCCTGGGGAATTGAGCTTCGAACCAGGGTCCTTAGGCTTCACAGGCAAGTGCTTAACCACTAAGCCATCTCTCCAGCCCCAGCATTAACTTTTTGAGACTAAAAGATTAATACTCATTCCTATTTATGTGATTTATATGTGTGAGATTTGTATTACAAACTGTTACTCTCAAGAACTAAATTCATTGAATTAAATGTAAAAAATACAAATCAAAGTATTGGAGCCATTTTCATTTGAGCTGGAGTTTCATGACAACAAGTTCTTGCTGAGAAGTTCTGCTAATGTACCTTCCTTGCATGAGGGGGCACAGGAATGTGGGCAGTAAAAATGATGGAAACAATATATCATGGACAAAAAAAAAGAATACCCAGTGCATACTGTTCAGAAAGCTAGTAGGAGGCGGTGGCCAAAAGACCACCTTATAAAAGCCTTAATTCCTAATGTCACCTTGAGTCATGAATACTTTCCTGTTCCAATTTCCAGTAGCCTCTGGGAGATTAGTCACCTGTTACAGCCACCATGTTGTCCTAGTTGCGCCCGGTCCGTGCTCACAGCCTGGATATCTTCTATTCTGCCTACTTCACATGTGTTTCTCATTACTGTGCTACCTTAGATGTTGCCCATCTCTACCAACTAACATTAATAGTACACTAATCATGCGTTCCTATTAGCTCTCCTCTATCTGGTATTTATCTTCTGTGAGTATCGCTTCATTAAAATAATATTCACACCAGTTCCTGCCAAGTCTGCCAACATCTCTTACACAAGGACAGGTGAGATCTGACTCCCAGATGTCAGAGGTCTAGTTAAATCAAAATGGGGAACAGCCTAGACTCTTGGCCCCATAAACACCCACTGTATCCCAGCTATGTGCTCCTGGGCAAGGTACTCAACCTCAAAAAAAAAAAAAAAAAAAAAAACCTCCTGATATCTAACTGTATGTAGGAGTAGTGTGCCTATTTATGGATTTATCAGGAGGTTCCTGAGGAGGGAGCTAAGCCTGCTGACTGGAACTCCACTGAAGCCTTGACTACTATGAAAAAAAAAAAAAAGCACTAAGTTATGAAGGTAAGGTAGGGAGAAAATTAAACATAAAAAGCACATCAAAGAAACAGATTGAGATGAGCTCTAAACTGATTAATAACCAAGAATACTAGATACTACTACTCCAACAAGATTTTTTTTAAACCATCTGTTCATTTACAAAGAAGATGGATGAAGAAATAGCTAAATATCAGGTGTTGTTGAGGCCATATAAGAAAAAAAAAAGATTTCCTAATAGGGGAGGTTATTATTAGGGCAAATTTGGCTCTTTCGGGGAATTACTGAAAATTGGATTTCCTCCATCACTGAAGTGATGACTCTCTGATACCTTCTTGGCCCCTACTCACCCCATTTTAGCCTGTGAACATTCCATGGTTTAAAAAGCACCATATTTAATGTCTCCCTCAGGGAGACATTAAAATTTTAGGTTGTTTTAGGTTTCCTTTATAGTGTTGATTTTTTTAAATCTTTTCTCCCAAGGTGACAGGAACAAAAGAGTGTCAGTATCTTTACTATGAGGGTTTTTTTCTCCCTCCAGTGTTCTCTAAATATTGTGATGATTCATTTAAACTTTAAGTATGTCCCTTCAATTCATATGTACTTATACATCATGATATTTGCTTGACTCAGTTTATAAATTATGAAAACAATGCATAATGGATAAGAGAGAAAATAACTCGAAATGAAGATGCTAATAATTTTTAAATATTCCCAAGATATTTTTTTTCTCCATGCTGAGAGCACTGCCTGTTCGAAGCTTATTTAAGCTTGAAGAAGAAAAGATGTTTAGTAATGTTATTTTGTGTATAAAAGGATGTCAAATACTAACAATTGGGAAAGGGATTGTGAGAGACAGATATGATAGTTGTTGAAAAAAGAAAGGGAGGGGGACTTTTGGAACATGAGCTAACAAGCCTTGGTGTGATGATTTAATGCTAAATCCAGGTTTTCTTTCACGAGAAATGTGAATTCTTTCAGTGGCTAGCCTATATCCACTGGTGATGTTAACAGGAGGCACGTTTCTCTTTTCCTGCCTCCCTCCCTTCTCTTTCCCCCTATTGAGGACACAGTGAGATTTGAGACAGATAAATGCTAAAAAGAACCCTATGTACCAAAGGCAGTGTTTACTGCATGTAATACATATCATTGTTTGTCTCCTGGAGTGAAAAATACTTGTGTCGTGCTGTTAAAATGCACTCTTGACACACCAGTCCTTGCTATTATAGGGTCCATTGCTTAAAAAAAAAAAAAAAAAAAGACACACTGACAGAAATACAATTTAAAAAAATTTAACACCAAGAGTAATGAACCATGTAGGTTACTATTAAGGGGCCAAAACTCAAGGCCAGGGGTTTATTTTAAAAAATAAAAATAAAAATAAGCAGAGTTTATTTGCTAGCAGTAAGCAAAGTTCAAAAGAAAAAAATTGAACTTGAATTCCTGGCTCTCTAGTCTGAAGAAAATTAATGAAAGCAACAGTTCAATAAGATTTTATTGCAGAAATGTTTAAGTGAAACATTTTAAGAATGCTTTGGAATTTTTAAACAGTTACTTACCATTTAGGAAGCTATAACACTGTCTTGCGTAACAAATTGTTAGCATTGGATCCTAGGCACACCCCATGATTTTCTTAAAATGAGCAGTCAGAGCCGGTTAATCTGAATCTGTTCATTTCATTGGTGTATGTGTAGCTTATAAATATATTTGAGATTGACAGGATAGCAATACCCACATTTACTGCAATTTAAAGATGTAAGCTACAGTCCATGTGAACTCTCAAGGGAATACTGGGAAAAATACATTGAATTTGAAACAAGATCTTTGAGAAATAAAATAACGGAATATGAGATGTGACAAGAGACATTGGCTATTTGCAGGAGTACAGAACATTCTAAGGAATATGACTAAACGATGACAAACCATGTGTTTGTAAGCGATCACAGGATTCTATAGTTGGAGGACAGGACTCAGGGAATTTAGATGAGATGTATAATCTAATTTTACCATTAAAAAAAATCTGTCATCCAGTAATATTTGATACCAACTGTATATATGGATGGAATGCTCCTTTGGGAGAAAGGTTAGAAAAGTATGTATCTGGGGCTGAAGTGATAGCTTAGCGGTTAAGGCTCTTGCCTGTGAAGCCTGAGGACCCAGGTACGATTCCCCAGGACCCACATAAGCCAAATGTACATGGTGGCATGTGTATCTGGAGTTCATTTGCAGTGGCTAGATGCCCTGGCATGCCCATTCTCATTCTCTCTCTCTCTCTCTCTCTCTATCTCTCTCTCATAAATGAATATTTTTTTAAAGTATGTCTCCAAGCCTGACACAGCTTAACTCAGGTACTAGAGATGCAGAAAGAATCACTATCCATCACTTTGGGGAGTGAAGAGATGTGGATCCTGAACCCTCTACCGTGTGTGTGTGTGTGGTATGTGTGTACACACAGGCATTCCATGTGTGCACTACAGAAGTGAGGAGACACCAGGTAACCTCCTGTCTATCTCTTCTGCCTTACTTCTCTGAGACAGAGTCTCTCCCTGAGTGTCGAGGTCCTTGTTTTTGCTCAGACTGGCTGACCTCGGGGCTCCCTTGTTCTCCTGCTTCGGCTCCGTCAGCGCTAGTGCTGTAAGCTTGCAGAGCCATGCCAGCTTTTCACATGGGTGCCGGCTCTGGACCTCGGTTCCCCCTCTTGCGTAGACCTCACCTGCCTAAGACAGCTCCCAGCCCCAGACAGTATAGTCTTATCACACACCTTGCGAGAAGTATTGAGAGGAATTGACCCTGCTGAGATAGGGTGACCAGAGATGTGCAGGTACTCCCCAGTGTTTAATTGTTCGGAATCTGACAGTATCATACACGAGATTTGTCTGTGGATAGACAAGGGGAAGCACACTCGGCATTTTTTCCCCTGACTCAGCTGTAAGTGGAGCAGGCGCTGCAGTCCTTTGCCATAGAATGGGCCACTCTCCTTCCCAGAGCCGGGCAGTGGTTCTCCATCCTCCATGCATATGCCTTAGTGGTTTAGTCCTGTTTCTTTTTTTTTAATATTTGATTTTTATTTATTTGACAGATAAAGAGGCAGAGAGAGAGAGAGAGAGAGAGAGAGAGAGAGAGAGAGAGAGAATGAGCATGCCAGGACCTCCAGCCACTGCAAACAAACTTCAGATGCATGCACCACCTTGTGCATCTGGCTAACGTGGGTCCTGGGGAATCGAACCTGGGTCCACTGGCTTTGCAGACAAATGCCTTAACTGCTTAGCCATCTCTCCAGGCCTGTTCTATTTCTTACAGTCCACATACAGCCTTTATCACATCACAGCATCTTGACATAGTGTTCTTAGTATCAAGTGCTGATTTTCAATTCTTACTTTAAAGAAAAAAAAATGTCAGCTGAAGGAAATGAGATTTATGGCCAGGACCTGGAAGCCTGGACACTAGGCTCTTCCTTCTGATAGTGTCCAACTTATCCTCTGGGTCAATCTAGAGCGCTACGTTAGACCTTTCCTTTGATCTCTATTGTTTTTGCATTTCAAAAATTTTCACAGAATTATATGCCAGTGTTTAAACATTAGCCTGGGCTACAGAATGTTTTAACAAATAACTGCAAAAATTAAAAAAAAAAAAAAGAGAGAAATCAGTGTCTCAGGACCTCTGCTGTGGAAAATTTTTACTGCATCACACAACGTTCTACGGAATCACTGGTTACTATTTCCTCAGATCTCAGTAGGAAAACAAGTTCCTGGTACTGTAAATGGCTATAAATAGAATTTTTATTTGGGGTTTTGAAGTGGTTTGTTGACAAGAATTCATTTATATTTCTTTCTTTACCTTGTCTCCCAGAGGTTTCTATCAAGCTTACTTTCTGACGACATTTCAGAACTGCGCTTCGGTTTATATGCCCCTCAGAGTTTTATCTTCGCTTTACCCATGTTTTTCATATTGTGACACTTTGAGCTATTTATACTTTTGCAGCCTTACTTTTTAGATCGTGCAAATGAGCATATTTAAAATAGTGGAATGGGGGGGGGCATGGAGAGATGGCTTAGCAGTTAAGGTGTTTGCCTGCAAAGCCAAAGGACCTGGGTTCGATTCTCCAGGACCCATGTAAACCAGATGCACAAGGTGGTGCATGTGTCTGGAGTTCGTTTGCAGTGGCTGGAGGCCCTGGTGCACCCATTCTCTCTCTCCCTCTCTCTGCCTCTTTCTCTTTCTCTCAAATAAATTAATAAATAAAAATAAGGATTTTTTAAAAAATATAGTGGAACGGGTGAGCAACAATGGTGGAAAGAGGACACATTGTAGGGCCTGCTACAAGACAGAAACTGAGTAAGTGAGTGAGAAGATCCTGGGAGCAGGAAGAGCACAGTGATCATGACCCTCTAGGTGCTGATGGGTAGGGGAGCTTGAATGACATGTGGGAGTGATGTCCAGAACATTTTAGTCCCCTCGACGTATACCAGGATTGTAGCGCATAAGACCTTTGAGTTCTTTAGCATTTGCCTCTATGTTGATATAATTAATTTGTTAAAACTATTTTTAAGATTTATTTTTATTTACTTATTAGAGACAGAGAGAGGGAGAAAGAGAGTTAGAGAGAGAATGGGTGTGCCAGGGCCTCTAGCCACTACAAACAAACTCCAGACACATGTGCCGCCATGTGCATCTGCCTTACGTGGGACCTAGAGAATTGAACCTGGGTCCTTAGGATTTGCAGGCATGAACCTTAACCTCTAAGCCATCTCTCCAGCCAGCCCTATATAATTAACTTGGCTTCAAGCTAATCCATTTTAAGAAGTAAGCATAGACATGAAAAGCCATTGTCTTGACGTCATAACCAGTGGCTAGTTTTCTATGATACAATGACATAAATAAAAATAAATTATTTAGCCTACTAATGGTTAGGCCAGGGATTGCATACAAATGTCTCCAGGTATCAAAATCTGGTGGGTAAAATACATGGCCAACTGGGACTCAAAGCCCCATCTTGAAAGCAGGCTGTGACGTAACAGGTAGATTGTATGAGTATCGACCCACTGTTGCTGCTGTCTCTGGATTAAATACATTTCCTTTTCTAGATATTTAAGTGAAATCTTTTGGATATGAGATGGCAACCAGTATAGTAACACAAACCACGTTTAAGTCAGCTCCTGATCAGAATCCTAAAATTCCAGTTCCAAATACTCACCATGATTTTCATCCATCTGGATGCCTGGGGTGTTGGAAAATGTTTCTTTGCATGTAGCAGAAGATATCAGGGTCCCTCATCACATACACAAAAGTGACACCCCCCCTCGCCCCGCTTCAAAAGTCCCTTTAGAATTTACAGTGATAAGAAGTTTCGGTTGGGCTCCGTGAGGTAAGAGAACTCTTAACCCTTTCTAAAATCTAATCATAGTCATTACAGTTTTCCTGAAAATGAGATATTTCCAGGGATCCTTACTGAACTAAGTTTAGACATTTGAGGTCTTCTACTTCTAAGCAGGCCTCTGCATCCTCAAATTATAAGCCAGTGAATGAGGCTGGAGAGATGGCTTAGCGGTTAAGTGCTTGCCTGTGCAGCCTAAGGACCCTGGTTCGAGGCTCCATTCCCCAGGACCCACGTTAGCCAGATGCACAAGGTGGCACATGCATCTGGAGTTTGTTTGCAGTGGCTGGGGACCCTAGCATGCCCATTCTCTCTCTCTCTCTCTCTCTCTCTCTCTCTCTCTCTCCCTCTCTCAAATAAATAAATAAAAATAAAGAAAAAATGTTAAAAAATAAATCAGTGAATGACAAAGCAAGTCCAAGGCCAGGCATGATAGCATGCCAGAGGCACAGCATAGAGCACTTGGAAGATGTTAGGCAGGGTGATCACAAGTATGAAGTCAGCCTTGGATATGGAACAATACCCTGTCTCAAAAAAAAAAAAAATGAGTTAAACAAGTAGAGAAAGAAAGAAAAAAAAGCAGAGGAAGGGGTAAGGAAAGGCAGAAATGAATAAAAGGAAAATAGAAAAGAAGAAAACATGAGTGAGGGATGAAGGAAGAAAGAAGGAAGGAAGGAAAAACAGGAAGAATAGGAGAGAGGGAGGGAGGATGGGGGAAGGAAGGAGACAAGGAAGGAATAAGAAATGGAAGGAAGGGAGAAAGGGAGGGGGCGGGTTTATTATATACACATATAATGTTTTGCTCACTGTTTCAGACAGTTCCATGCTTCTGGGATGAACATCCACACCAGACACAGCTTATGGATAGGAGGAATGGATTTATTTCAAGCTTACAGATCCAGGGGGAGTTCCATAATGGCAGAAGAATCTGGCTCCCAGTCATAATAAATCCAAGGAGAGAGAGAGAGAGAGAGAGAGGGAGAGAGAGAACTACCATCAGCTAGCAAACACCAGAAACAGCAAACACCAGGAAGCCAAACAAATTTCAAAACCTCTCTGCATACCTTTTGGCTGGAAATAAATGAGATCTGCCACCAAACACACCTCCTCCAGCTAGGCAGCTGGAGATCCAAATTAGAAGCTTAACTAAAACACCTGAGTCTATGGGGGACATACTTCCAAACTGCCACACCCAACAATGCTAATTCTAATCTCTCTCTCTCTCTCTCTCTTTTTTTTTTTTTTTTTTTTTTTTCCGAGGTAGGGTCTCACTCTAGCTCAGGCTGACCTGGAATTCACTATGTTGTCTCAGGGTGACCTTGAACTCCTGGCGATCCTCCTACCTCTGCCTCCCAAGTGCTGGGATTAAAGGCATGCGCTACCATGCCCGGCTTCTAATCTCTTTTTTGTGTCTCTTTCTTCTGTGTATGCTCCTGCACTATGTTCACTATACACCTTCCCATTAGGTATCCTTCTCATGACCACAATCTGGCAAAATACTGTTTTCTCTGAAAACACTCTTTTAAGTGAACTTTATCCATTGTTTTGACTGACATTGTCCCTTGTTTTAAAGAGTCAGCTTTTCTTTCAGCTGCCAACCAAGACAGAGGACTCCTTACTTTAAATATGTATATACATATATATATATATATATATATATATATATATATATATATGTATATATATGTATGTATGTATATATATATATGTATATATATGTATATATACATATATATGTATATATATATATATTTAATTTATTTTGTTTTATTTATTTGAGAAAAGGAGAAAGAGGCAGATAGATAGAGAGTATATGAGCAAATCAGGGCCTCTAGCCACTGTAAAGGAACTCCAAATGCATGCACCACCTTGTACATCTGGCTTTACATGAGTACTTGGGAATCAAACCTGGCTCCTTTGGTCTTGCAGGCAAGTGCCTTAACTGCTAAGCTATCTCTCCAGCTCTCCTTACTTTTGAATAACCCCTATTTCTTTTTTTTAGTTTTTAAAAAATATTTTAGCTTTATTTATTTATTTGAGAGTGGCAGAGAGAGAGAGAGAGGCAGACAGAAAGAGAGAGAGGCAGATAGAAAGAGGGAGAGAGGCAGAGAAAGAGAGAGAGAGAGAGAGAGGGAGAGAGAGAGAATGGGCATGGCAATTCCTGTAGCTGCTACAAACCAGCTCCAGATATGTGTGCCCCCTGTGTGTCTGGCTTTATGTGGGTCCCTGGGAATTCAACCTTTGTCCCTTGGGTTTGTAGACAAGTGCCTTAACTGCTAAGACATCCCTGCAGGACTCCTTACTTGTTTTTTCCTGCGGGGTGGGGGGGGGGGTCGTTGGAGGTAGGGTTTCATTCTAGTGCAGGCTGACCTGGAATTCACTGTGCAGTCTCAGGGCGGCCTCGAACTCACGGGGATCCTCCTACCTCTGCCTCCCAAGGGCTGGGATTAAAGGTGTGCACCACCACACCTGGCTCTCCTTACTTTTTAATAACCCATATTTCTTGAAGCCAAGAGGAAAGCTGAAGTTCCCTATATGCAGACATTTCTATTCACTGGTAAAAAGTACAAGCAAACCTCTATTACAGACTACTTCCTACCCTCCCTCATTGCTGTCTTTTCCCTTATAATTCCGGGTGATTTTTTTTTTTTTTAAGATATACAGCCAACCCACCTGAAACCAAACTGATTCAGCCTCCTTGGCCCTTCTAAATATCAATCACAGGACTTGTTCTTGCAGGAAAGTAGTTTATCTCAGGGAGCTTCAAATTCATAATATCATCCCGTCATACTTGCAATATAGCTGATATTTGATTTCAAACATTCAACTCTCATTATATTTTATTTTCTCCTGATCTGTCAGTCTTCCAAGCACCCATCTGCCCCTGCCCAGTGGGAACCCAGCCACCTGCTGATCGACTGGAACTAAGGCTTATGTAGTGATGTCTCCTACCATGCCCTCTTCTGTTTGAGCACTCACCAAGGCTCTAAGCTGGCAAACCTGGTTGTCTGATTTTAGAGTATGGCTAAGCACTGCTAAAAACAAGCAGAGCATATGTAGACAGATACTTGCCAATGAGTTCTTTCTAATCTGGCTTCATGTAGATCTTTCTCTTACCCCTAGCGTATGCTTTATATTTCTTTCTATTTATCTTTATCTTTTATAACATTCATCTGGAAGATGTACTCCTATGAGGTCC
The DNA here is from genome assembly GCA_036346955.1 of Dipus sagitta. Lineage (NCBI taxonomy): Eukaryota > Metazoa > Chordata > Mammalia > Rodentia > Dipodidae > Dipus > Dipus sagitta. The sequence continues at coordinate 11,841,490 of CM070789.1, read as the reverse complement.
TCAAAAAGGTTTCATTTTAAGTCTAGTTTTATGTCCCTGGTCTCCATTCCTCCTGTATCCTGTGGGTCTTCAATTCATAGAGTCTCAACTTCAGTATTTTTACTATCTTCTTTCTTAAGCTTTTGGCCTTCAAATTATGGATATCTTCAAGACAATCCCTTTCTGGAAAAAAAAAAAAAGCGTATCCTTTACTTCTAAAATACATGTTGGTATTATTCAACTCTCACTTGCTGTCTTGGATTTTGCTTCAAGAATAATGTACCCCAGGGCTGGGAATCTAGCTCATTTGGCAGAGTGCTTGCCTAGCATATAAGAAGTCCTGGGTTCAAACCCCAGCACACTGGGCATGGTGGTGCACACCTGGTAGGCAGAAGTAGGAAGATCACATCATGAGAGGATTTAGAGGCCATCCTCAGTGGTTGAAGCTGTGGGCTTGCCAAGCGTGCTGCCCACCTTGGTTCAAATTCTCATCTACCCATGTAAAGCCAGACAAACATTCATTGGCAGGGGCCAGAGGCCCTGGCACACAAGCATGCACGCACACACACACGTGCATGTGAGCGTGCACACACACACAAGCACACTGCATGGAGAAATAATTTTTTATTTAAAAAGAATATTCTATTCCTTTTATCCATGTTTCCTAAGCCACATTTGTTCCTCACCCATCTGTGGCTTGATTTCTGTATCTATCCACTCTAATGATATTAGTCTCCCTGATATCTAATAACTAAACCCAGGGGGCATTTTCTTTGGGATTATCTTATATTCTCCTCTATGGGACACTGAAATAGAAGAAAAAAAGGAAAGGAAGGAAGGAAGGAAGGAAGGAAGGAAGGAAAAGAAAGAGAAAGAAAGAAAGAAACAAAGAAAGAAAGAAAGAAAGGAAAGAAGGAAATAAAGAAAGAAGGAAGGAAAGAAAGAAAGAGGGAAGGAAGGAAAGAAAGAAACAAAGAAAAGAAAAAGAAAGAAGGAAAGAAAGAAAGAAAGAAAGAAAGAGAAAGAAAGAGGGAAGGAAAGAAAGGGAGAAAGAGAGGAAAGGAGGAGGAGAGAGAGAAGAAGGAAAGAAAGAGAGGAAAGGCACAATCTTCATTCTGCAGACCTTATATTTTGCTACTATTTATAAGACAGTTTCCATGAGTTGCCAAGTTCTTTGTAGATGTAAACTTGTAAACTGCTGAACCAATTGTAGAGGAAGACCTGAGGCTCAGGGCTATGAAATCTTTTAGCCCTTGTTCCCAAGATGCATTGGGCAGAGTTTGAGATTTAACTTCAGTTGTGCAATTCCAATACACACTCTCGTGGGTACCACTTTGAGTCATGAATAGGGACATGTATCTATGCATTGTTATCTAACGGAGATGGTATTTTACCTATGGCTGCACAATATGGTATTTTCAGCCTATGATATAATTAATGGCGACAGATTTTCATATTATCTAGTATCTGCTCCATACTCAGATATCCCCATCTATCTTCCCCCAAAAGAATGTCAAAGGCTGGTTTGCCAAATCATGATTGGATTAACACTGGTGTCATGTATATTGTCTCTTGATAAAATTCAGAGGAACCTTTTGTCTAGACTACATGATCAGGGACGTATTCCTCTCATGGTGTCCCGTTAGGAAACATGGGCTACATGTTATGTCACTACTGCTGTGTAAAGCAGACGATCTGAGTTACCTATGCTGCTTTGTGCAATTTACCTTTCTCATTGTCACTTGGACAGCAGTCGGCGTATGCTCCCTGGCTGACCCTTCACTTTTATGGAACAAAGTAAAACTGATTGTTGTTCTCCATCTCATTCATTTCATTGCCTATCAGAAGGTTATTCTATCTCTCCCACATTCATTAGCTGATGATTTCCCTGTAATGCATAGCTTTTCACTCAACAACTGCAATTTCTTACTTAATCCCCCCCAAAAAAAATCCTACTGGGAAAGCAAGACAATAATTTGCTGAATTCATACTCAGTGCTTTGTTTATCATTTTTATTTATTTATTTATTTATTTGAGAGCGACAGACAGAGAGAGAAAGAGGCAGAGAGAGAGAGAGAGAGAGAGAGAGAGAAAATGGGTGCGCCAAGGCCTCCAGCCACTGCAAACGAACTCCAGACGTGTGTGCCCCCTTGTGCATCTGGCTAACGTGGGTCCTGGGGAATGGAGCCTTGAGCCAGGGTCCTTAGGCTTCAGAGGCAAGTGCTTAACTGCTAAGCCATCTCTCCAGCCCCATACTGAGTGCTCTGTAAGTGAAGAAGAGCAGAGTGGGAAGGAGGAAAAAAAATACTGAGCTCCTTTTAAATTAGAAAATTCCAGTAAGGTGGTATTTCTTTACGTAGAGTCTGACCAATTGAGCATTGCCTAATGGTTGAGATTAACCTAAGGTTCTTAAAGGAAAGTTTTTGTTTTTGTTATCGTTTTTTTTCCAAAACTTCACACGATATGCCGACAATCAGAAGTGAGATGGTGTCTCACTTGTGCATCTGGGTCTGTTTCCCAGCTGCAGGCATACCAGTTCTAAACTCCGAGTCCATTAAATTCCACGTAGCACCTAAAAGCACACATCGTTATTATCAGTGGCATCAAACCTACGTTTTCTGAACAAGTTGAGAAATTTGGGCAACTTTTTGTTTGTGGATTCTTCTTTTTTAATATTTTTTTAATTAATTAATTTATTTGACAGAGAAAGGGAGAGAGAAAGAAAATGGGTGCACCAGGGTTTCAAGCCACTGCAAATGAATTCGACACATGTGCCCCCTTGTGCATCTGGCGAACGTGGGTTCTGGGGAATGGAACCAGGGTCCTTTGGCTTTGCGGGCAAATGCCTTAACCACTAAGCCATTCCTCCAGCCCATTGTTTGTGGATTCTTAAGTCTATTAGAAAACAGCCAAACTCTCTCCTGGTGACTGTCCTCAATGTCTAAATAATACGTATCATGGGGAAGATATATAATTTAATGCTAGAAAATATTTTTTGTTCTCTTTCTAAAAATATTCCTATGGAAGTTTATGATCTTTATAATCAATGCCTTTAACAGAAAAGTAGGCTCTGGAGAGTGGTTGGGTTGGATAAGGTCACCTGTTTGCCATGATATACTCGGGCAAAATACTCTGCATTCATCTAGCTTATTAGAACTTAACATTAAATTATAATAAAGGAATTTTTCTTTTTATTTCTAATGAGACTCTATGATGAATGACTTCTCCTTAAATATGTTCCTTCGGTGAACTAACATGCATCTTATTACAATACTTTGAGATGTTTGGAGCTTTGGGTGAGACCTGAGTGTGGGTCAAGCAGACATCAGTGTATAACTAAAGAGCCCACAGCTATATCCTTTTTTCCCTCTTTTTCTATTTCTTTTATGAGGTTTTCTGTTCCCCATTTCTCAGTTAAGGTAAAAGTGGTATGAAATTATTTTAAATTTATATTTTTAGATGGACTAGATAGGAAAGCATTCTCCAACTTAAGCAGTTTATAAAACCCTTAGAAGAGACTTTTTACAATTCTTAGAATCTGGGCTGGAGAGATGGCTTAGTAATTAAGGCACTTGCCTGCAAAGCCTAAGGACCGAGGTTCGATTCCCAAGTACCCACATAAGCCAGATGCATGTGGTGATACATGCATCTGAAATTCATTTTCAGTAGCTAGAGGCCCTGACATGCCCATTCTCCCTCCTTCTCTCTCTCTCTCTCTCTCTCTCTCTCTCTCTCTCTCTCATAAATAAATATTTTTTAAAATTCTTAGAACCTAAATGAACTTGTAGTGCTACTCCAGATAATTACTTAACATTTTCTAAGTTCAATTAAGCTATAAATATTCAAAGGGAAGCATAGATCCAGTTGCCTGAGAAGCCATCTAGGAGGATATGGAGTTGATACAAATAATAAGGAATAGGTTCATAGTAGACAAAGGGAGCCCAAATCCATTGTAAGCTTCACAATGAGGTAAATGGACTAGACAAATCAGGTGTATGGTTTCCAGATAGAATATGAGGTGCCTAATTAAATTCAAATTTCTCATACATAAAGAACTTTTATTTTAGGATAGGTATGTCTTATGAAATATTTGGGAGCCATACAGGTATGAAGCATAATTAGTGGTTCAGGTAAAAAAAAAAAAAAGTCCTAACCAACTGCAGTCTTATAGGCTTGCGCTAGCAAGACACACTGAGAAGTAAGAGCTGTATTATGTGGGTACTGTATGGAGCCATTGGGAGGTTTTGAAAACATGAATAGAAGGAGAAAATCCCTGCTTTCAGGACAAAGCTTTTACCAGATGTGGCTATGACTGTTTGTCATGAGAAGAAAATGTTTCCTTTATTTTGGGGTGCTTTTTGTCTCTATAAGTAGACTGCAAGAATTTTGAGGACAGGGCAGTGTCCTGTTTGAATTCCTGTGCCCAGCATCAAGGGCGGTGACCCACACTGGCCAGAGCAAGAGCAAGCTGAGTTGAATGAAGTACTTCAGAGACATCTCAACGAAGGCAGTGACGTGGCTGTCTTTTAAGTGTGACAAAGAGTAAGTTCTGGCTGATTCAGGAGATGTGATTTAATAACTGAGCTTATTTAGAAAGGCTTCTGCAAAAGAAAAAGAAAAAGACCAATGAGAAGAGATGGTCATAGGAAACTGCACAGGAGGTTTAGGAGACGGATCTTGAGGAAAAGGTTTCCTTCCATGAAATATGGAGAACGATACTGACAGCTGTCTGCCTGAGTTAGATATGTTAGCATAACTTAACTCTTTTTTAAAAATATTTTTATTTTATTTAATTAATTTATTCATTTATCTGACAGAGAAAGAGGGAGAGAGAGAGAGAATGGGCGCAACATGGACTCCAACCACTGCAAACAAACTCCAGACGCATGTGCCCCCTTGTGCATCTGGCTAACGTGGGACCTGGGAATCGAACCTAGGTCCTTTGCCTTTGCAGGCAAATGCCTTAACCACTAAGCAAGCCATCCCTCCAGCCGTAACTTAACTCTTTAGAGTAATGGGTGGTGAAGAAATATTACCCAGGAGGCCGGGTACAGATAAAATCCATGTCCGTCACCTGCACCCTAACCCCCGTGAAAAATAGGCCTGGCATCTCAGCCAGTTCCCGGTGCTGCCCAGCAGGAAGGCCCAACATAGCCGCAGTCTGCATGGCTTTCCCTTACGGAGTTGTTTCTCAGAGCTCAGGATGGAACCTGAGGGGGGCGTTGTGATGATTTCTCTGCACCAGCTCCCAGAGACTTTATTTTTGATTTCCACCTCCAGATTGTGTCATGTTCATTAGACGCTGAGTTCAAAATGGGATTTGAAACTGCGTGGCGCGCTAATCTACTTGGTAAAAGTCAAAATCGCCGTATGAAACTTATTCATTTGTTAGGGGGAGCGTGTTAATTTCCAGTTATATCCCTACTTTGTAATTCAGCCATTTGAAGTGGGGTTATGAATATTACATGTTTTAGGTGCTGGGTAAAGGAGAGGACAAGCTATTGGGGGGGCTTATTATCTGGCAAGAAAGAGAAAAAGCAGAGAGTCACAAGCTGGTAGGAATTCTGAAAGATGGATGTAGTATATGAAAACAGGTATTTCAGTATATGAAGGAAAGCGCTGTTCAGACTGTCGGAAGGAAATCAGAGAAGATGCCCAGGTCGAGTGACATCTGAGCTAAATGTGGGAAACCTGAATAGTTTTCTGGGAAGAGTAGGTTCAGCAGGAAGGAGCGGGAGGACATCAGCATGACCAGGAACAGAGAGCATGATGGGAGGGAAGTACAGAGGTGGGTTAGAACTCAAGACAGAAAGGCGGATTTGTATCCTAGAAATGCTACCAGCGGGGCTGGGCTGATGGCTCTGTTGATAAAGGGCTTGCTGCGGAAGTTTGGGGACCTGAGTTCAGATCCTTAGCACTTACATAAAATCAGGTTGTGATGGTATGTGCCCGTAAATTCAGCGCTGAGGACACTGGATCAGGCAAATTCCCACAACTTACTGGCTAGTTCGTGTAGCCACATTATTGAGCAAGAGACCTGTCTCACAAAAATAAAAATAAAAATAATGAAAAAAAACACAATAAGGCAGAGAATGATTGAGGGAGACACTCAATGTCAACCTCTGGCCTTCACACACACACACACACACACACACACCTACCAACACACATACAAACATGCATAAACACGTGTGCACACTCAACACATGTACGAAACAAAAGCAGAAAGGTTAACAGCTACAGACTGTGCAGGAGAGTGAAAAACTGAGCAAGACAGCCTGGTAGAAAAGCTGCTTAATCAGCCAGCTGGTTCAGCCTGCATACAAGGGACAAGGGACAAGGGATGAATGGCAAACCTAGGTTACTAGGGAAAAACAAAGAAAAGGACATAGCATCTTTTGAGAGAGCAACAGGGATATATTTGGGAGTCTGAGGAAGAGAGAAATAATGAATTCGAGACTCAGGTTTGAGTGGCCTGTAGGTTCTCCAACCTTTATATTGGGCCTGGGCAGAAGGCAGATGTTGGCTGGACACGCGGCAGAAGCGGCAGATGCTATTAGTAGAGCGAACGAGTCACCCAGAAAGGCAGACTTTGGCTTTAAATATAAGTGTTTTCTAGAGGTCAGGAAGTGACAAGCCTCCTTCAGAGGTTGTAGTTCTGAACCACCTCGGAGGGTCCTTCTGCTGCTCTGTGAGCCTAAAGGAGAGTTAGGTGGCTTAGTGTGTGGAGTCTGGTTCTTACATCGACTGTATGTGTATGTGGACGGCTGATGAATGATATATAATTCCCCTTATCTTCCTTATCAGTAGGATGGGGGGATACACCATCAGCCTCATTTTGGTTGTTTTGAGGATTGACAAGATGATCCATGGAAGACTCTTAGAACAGTATCTGGTAGGCAGAGAGGTAGGGCACAGTAGACATCAGCTGCTATGTACTAAGTCTTCGCATCATTGATCTCTTATGGATACTGACTTGAGATGCTCCTTTAAACTGTGAGCACAGGAAAGTCTATTGAATGATTTCCCTAATTTGTTGAGGTGGAATTATCACAGAGGACTTAAACTGCTACTTGCTTTGTCCCATTAAAAAATAGGGGCCAGAGAGATAGCTTAGCGATTAAGGTGTTTGCCTGCAAAGCCAAAGGATCTGGATCCTGGTTCTATTCTCCAGGACCCACGTAAGCCAGGTGCACAAGGGGGCACATGAATCTGGAGTTCGTTTGTAGTGGCTGGAGGCCCTGGCGTGCCCATTCTCTCCTCCTCCTCCTCCTCCTCCTCTTCTTCCTCTTCCTCTTCCTCTTCTTCTTCTTCTTCTCCTTCTTCTTCTTCTTCTTTTTCTCTCTCTCAAATAAATAAATAAAATATATTTTAAAATGCTTCATATACAGTCTCACTGTGAGGTGTGTGGACATTGATTGCATGCATACGTTTTGTAAAAGCAAAGGCAGCCTCCATCTTAGTGGGGTTTTATTCACATGGTTTTGCGTGTTCATTTTAAGAACTATTAAAGAGCTTGTTGAGATTTTCAGGAAAAAAAAACAACTATGGCAATGATACATTGAGATTAGAACTTGGATATCAGTAGCATTTGGGGTGTATAAAACTGTGGACTTCCCTGTTGTCTTTTCTTAGGTAAGAAAATACTTTTCGCTTAATGTGGTTTTGTCACTTTATATATCATTCTCCGAGGATGAGCGGCAAGTCCCACCCACTTGGGGTGATCTCCAGTCTGACCATAAGATGCCCAGCCTCTGCCAAATTTCCATCATTGGTATTAGGGGAGGCACTTCTCCTCTGTGCCTCAGTTTACCCACCTGTAGAACCTACAACTTCTCAATGAGTGTAGTGAGGAGTCATTTCCCCTCCTGTGTGTTTATTTAACAATTTCTTTTCTAACGATCAGGAAAACGTTTGCAGATGGAAATGAGCTATTTCTCTGTCTGTGGCCCCTGTAGAACAAATGGGAATTACCAGTAAGAAAACAGAAATCTAAAACAATCAAGCTGGTGGAAATAAGAGGAGAGTTCCTAATTCAAGTTTTACCCTCTACCTCAAACACATTGTTGGTGATGTGGTTTCCACCTGTCAGAGACAGAGGGTAGGAGAATTTACCACACATGATATCAGGCTGCCATCTGGGCTATGTATGGAAATATCTCTTAGGCTATCTGTCTTAGGAGAGATAGGATTGGAGAGTGGCGAATCCATGGTTTTGGACCCAGAGTTCCAAAGCAGAAGGTCTCTCTCTGCTCAGGACTCTGCCGGGTAAAAAGCTCTTTCCCCTAGCCAGATATTTTAATTGACCCTGTATCCGGTTCCTGCAACTTCTTAAGTAAAAGAAGTTAGAGGGGCTGGAGGGATGGCTTAGCGGTTAAGGCATTTGTCTGCAAAGCCAAAGGACCCAGGTTCGACTCCCCAGGACCCACATTACCCAGATGCACAATGGGGCACATGTATCTGGCGTTCGTTTGCAGTGGCTGGAGGCCCTGTCATGCTCATACTTTCTCTCCTTCTCTCTCTCTCCCTCCCTCCCTCCCTCCCTCTCTCCCTCCCTCTTTCTCTGTCAAATAAGTATAAATAAAATAAAATATAAAAAAAAGAAGTTAGAGCTGTCATTTATGAATTTTTACTGGGGTCTGGTCACTTCAAATTGAGTGACTGATGTTTGTAATACAAAATGCTTTCATAACCCTCCTGTTTTGCTCCAACCTACTGTGGAGTTTGGTCCTTGTGCTTCTGCTGTAGAGCCAGTGGGCAGAGTGAGTAGATGAAGCTGGGTTTGCGAAGGGGGCAGACAGGTCAGCTGCAGGTTCCCCACACCAAGCACATTTGCTCCTTGAGGTGGGGTGGGGGGGAGCTGAGAAGCAGCAGTTAAGCAGCGGAGAGATGCTTGGAGCTCCTGGCCATAATACATTCCTTTCTTAATGTGACTTGATGTAGACAGAGTGAGGGCCCATCAGGTGTGAAAAGCCCGGCTGCTCCTGGCGTGGAGTGGCCTCCAGACGGGGATTTGGCGACGTCAATCCAGTCATGCTTGATTTCGACACTTAACGTGGTAGATCAAGGCTTCTGTACCCCCGATCAACTTCTCAATTAGCAAGCTGCCTGCTGTAACGGCCTTGTTTTGTGATCCCTGGGGGCTACTTCAGGGGTCATTAGGGTGAGAAAACTTGAGTACCAGCTCGGGCTGGAGCAGAGCCCAAGGAGCCTCGGAGATTTCCTAAATACATATAACCCCTTTTCAAGTTGTTTGCTTTCATGGGATTGATTCTTGGCACATTAAGAAGCTTACAGCTCCAGTCTCTCCTTTAAAATGCCCCCCCTTATCGCCCCTGAAGCTGACAGGGGTGCTTTTTTTTTCTTTTTCTTTCTCTTTTTTTTGACAGGCTGAGAGTAAAAGGAGATATCTAGTAGGTAAGTACCATGTCTGTGCATGTGGGCACACAGCACCAAGAGGAACGGCGCATACCCAACTATCTCTTCAGTTGCCTTTACAGGGTCTGCAGTGACCAGTAAATTTCAGCTGTCAAATAACTCCAATACCTCATTTTTCTGTATTCAATGGACCCGAGTTCAAAAATCTTTGCCTCTACTCTGTCTGACTTTATGCACTAATGATTTCTAAATTATTACTGCCTTCAATATTTCCTTTCTTTAACCCCAAATAGCATTTACATGAACAATATATGTAAGTCGGAAGTTTTGTGATGTGCATTTACGAATATACATTGAATTATATTTATTTACTGGGATTTTTTTTCCCCCTGCGTGTGACTGGACTGAACATCTCCAACCCACTATAGGGCAAAGTAATTTTCTTTATTAAGTTTATTTAGATAATGAAATACTTCATAAAACATAGAAAATTTTAATATTTTGAGAAGTGTATTATTTGGAAAAGCAACTCACTTTGCAAGTACTGTAGGGTTCATATTCCTTGCTTCTTACTTTCATCACCTATTTTCATATCTATTTCTTATTACTTTAGATTTTAGAGAGTTGAATGAATGAATTGAGATAAAACATTTTATCATGTTTGCCTTCAAATTCTGGGAGCAAATTATCCTAATATACATTTCACGAGAGATTTTCCCAGAGTGGTCTGCAGTGGTTTCTTACAAAATTATTTATTGACTCAGAAAAGAGTATTATATGGCTAATAATAGGCTAATAACACATATAATACATGCTTCCAAAGATAAATTAACTCAATGAAGATTATGAATTGGAAGTTTTTTTATATATATGTAGTCCAATAGGCACTCTATTATTAAAGTGTTTTATGTCCAGCTTTTATTGTTTGAGGAGTAGTTAAAATTCTTGGTATTGTGACATGATTTCTAGGCAGGTATTTCTAATATTAAATCCTGATGGTGATGCCCCTAAAGATGTGCTTGGTTTCCATCTTTATAAAGAAAATGTATGAACATTTTAGAAGTGACATTAGTAGTTTTGGAAGTAGCATTTTAGTAGTTTTAGAAGTGGAATTTTTGGGGGGTTGAAAACTATATCCAAAATATTATGAACAATACTGTATAAGTTTGAACAAATATTTGCAATCATAGGTTTAAATATATTCCTTTTCATATAGTTTTACAGTCCAGTTTAACTTTAATATTTTCCTCAATAATATGTATTGCATGCTGAACTAATTTACTATAGAAGAATTAGGATTGAAGAAATTGATAGTAGTAAATAGTATTGTGCCTTTCCACAAATCATTTTGATTTTTTGAGTCTCCTTCTATTAATTTCTTATTCCTAGAAGAAACTCATCATATCTTACCAATATTTTATGCTTTATTTTGATAACTCTTTTAAATCATATTTTAATGCAAAAATCTTTAAAGGATTCTCACATTTAAATATATACATGTATGTTTTAAAATATCAACCCATGTTAGTAAACATTGTAAGCAGTTCCACTTCTCTAGGTTTTAATGTATTTGTTACCCATTCAGTCTGACAATTTAGTCACATTCTTCAAGTTAATTCTTAACCTGAATAACTCAGTTATAGTTTAACTGGAATACAGAATCATTGCATTTAAATGTTACATAAGAACTCTTATGAAGTGCTTAGTTAAATCTGTCTATTTGGCTCCTTGAGGGAACTGAGAATCAGATTTTTTTTTTTTTTTACACTTTGCATTTCATTCTCTTTGATCTTTGGCTATAAGGAGTTTCACCTTACAGTCTTTTGTCCCACCAAGGACATATTTGACAAGGTGAACCCTCCTCTACAGATGTGGCAGCAGGTATAGATCCAGGATTGTCCTGGGAAGAGTGTGACATGTGAATGCCCCGTCCTTTCAGATACTTAACCCATGATAGCACTGAGAGTACCTTCTTAAAGAATTTAATCACAGTTACCCATTGAAATAATGAGGTAAATGGTGTCTGATGTTAAATTTGCTTTGAAGGGAAAAAAAAAACCACATATACACAAAAGAAAACAAGATATATTCCATGAACCTGTCATCATTATGTCAATGAAATTCAGAACTATGATATACTCTAATGTCTCCACAATATGATGTCCCTAATAATAATAATAATAATAACGATGAGAGGCTGGGGAGATCACTTCTGATAAAAGTTCTTAGTGCACAGATAAAAAAAAAAGTTGGACATGGCCACACATATAGCAACCAGATTGAAAAAGAGGAAATAACGACACAAGAAGGCACCTGGCATTCTGTAGTCTCTATGTGTGAGTATACAGGACTTGTGTATCAGCACACACACGTAGACACAGTATACGTATGTACACCCCACGGATAATACATGCACATCATACAACGATAAGAATTTGTTGTAGTATTTTTCCAATTTAACTTACATATCCAGTTTACCTTAGAAAATGAGTATTGATGTTTTTTTCCTCTGTAACAAAAAAAAAAACCTGAAGTACGTCTTGAAACTAAATTGAAATAATAGGTCCTCATACAGGTTATTGCTATTCTACATATCACTTTTTTTTTCCTTGAAGCAGGTCATAGGAAATAATCCTAGAACTGTTTGTCTGAACTTTACTTGGCTAAGCTGCAAGAATAAATAAAGACTAAAGAATAAAATTGCCTTACCTATTCAGGGTAAGTCACGTTTTGCAAATAGTCAGCAATTACTGTCACTAAATCAGAATCTCTAGATATAAAAGTGGATTTTGCATCAGAACAAATGAGCTTTGTGTCACAGCATGGATCTTACTGTCATCATCCTGGGGACTCTGGGTGGAGTTGAGGGAGCCTGTGTCAGGGCCTGCATGAATCAATGAGTAGCCCTTGGCAACATGGTGAAATTGACATGTGAAAATATTAAGTAGCTTCTTTGACAAAGGTCTCTCTCCTGATTTGTTCTCAAGTAACTGTTTACAAAATGGCCTTCCTTATTTTACTATGAATGCTTGTTTTGCCCCTCCAGTTTTTAGTTTTTCTGGTGAAAATGTGAGAATCAAGAGATGAGTGAAACTAATATTTTCTAATAAGATTCCTTTCTCCTTAGTTTCTTGCTCACTTTTACACATGGTGAATGAACAGAAGAGTGTTTAAAGGAAGATAAAGAGGAACTCATTATGCATCCCGAAAACATCTGTATAAATATCAAAAGGCTTCAGTGCTGAGTTTTATTTGGGAAAGCGTTATTTACTTTTTAAGTTTCAAGCTAGAAAGAACTAGTCAATTTTAAGTAGAGAAAGGTTTCTGAAGCTCATCATGAAATAGACTATGTCTTAAAAACATTCTTAAAAGCTTTACATAAAACATATCCCAGGGAGCAATGACTTGCTGTGGCTGAAATCTGACCAGAATACATTTCATTCCCCAACGTCACTCTTCCGTGTTATTGAAGGAGAGAGATGATGAGAGGAAAAAATGGCCACAAAGGCTGCCAAGTAATTCTGAGGATTTGTATTTGCTTGGATTTGTTTTCTGTGGTGCTAAGAATTGAACCAAGGTCCTTGTGCGTGCTAAGCAAGTACTGTAGCTGAGTCAGACCCTCAAACCCCTTGATGTATTCTTTTCCCCCTCCATCGTCAACTTTCCTTGAAACCAGTTCATTTGGTTCATTTTTAAAATATTCTCAGCTTCGGTTCTTCTGTATTATCCTTTACTTCCACATTTCTTTTCTATTCTTCTGGTTCGTATTCTAGCCTTTTCCCTAAGAACAGTTAAGAATTTGAAAATTCTTGGAACCATCATGGTAACGAAGAATAAGCTTGACAGGCATCTTTCTTCTAGAAGCTGAAGAGTCACGTGAGGTCTAATATTCCGTGGTTCTATGAACACTTGATACAGTTGCCGTATTTGCACAGAGTTGATACCCAAACCAAATGTTGAAGGAAAAAGAAAATATTCAATTTTTCTTCTCTCTGAATAGCGTGTCCCAGGAGGCTGCTGTGTTGATCGTAAATAGCACTAACACCTGCTCCGGAAGCTTTAGAAAGTGGGTATGAGGACATCATGACAATTTTTTTCTTCATTTTTCATTTTTGTTTTTTGGCTGAAAGTGAAAGTGTCACTGCAAGTTCCAAGAGAGTCAGACGTGACAGGGAAGGACAAAGATTCCCTACGTCACGCATTAGCCTCTGTCATCCAACGCAGCATCTCCTCGCCATACTTTCACAGTGGGGGAGAAGAAAGGACACTTGCATGAGGAAAGAGCGAGGTTCTCTCGCTGGTGCTTTAGTGAGAAATTGTGCAAGTTTCTTTCATTTCATAGACCTGGGATGTTTTCTCCTCTCTATAGTGGAGCCTTGATAGGACAAGTTTGCCTAACCTTTAACCCATTTTTCTTCACACATTTATTCTGTTTCTACATATATGGAGCAGAAAATCATTCGCATTAGCACTGCTTGAAACCAAAAAGAAAATGTGGTGCCTTTTCATGTATTTCAGGCTAGGAGGTAAGCGGTCAGGGTTCATGCTACCAGCAGCTTATGTTTAAGTTTTAAATTACAAAACAATTTCTCTGGGCTGACATTGTTCTTCTTCCTTTAATTTTTTTTTGTTTTCCCCTTTAGACCTACAGCCCTCAAGGAGAGACTTGTAGGATAGATTTCCACTGTCAAGTTAAGGCTGTCCATTTGTGTGAAAGCCACCAGCGTCATATCCAACAGGAAAGGAAAATTCGGGCTCCAGATCCACACCGTAGAAGAGAAACGCAATGCTAGTCTCCTATTAGTATTTTCCGGTAGTTAAGGAAAATTTCTTTATAAGGAAAAACTCACTTTTAGGCATTTCATTTAACCTAAGGTTTCCAAAATGTTATCTTCTTCTCTTGGATAATCAAGATGGTTTAAAGTATCCAGGAGAGAGAGAGAGAGAGAGCGAGTGAGCAAGAGAGAGAGAGAGAGAGAGAGAGAGAGAGAATGTAGTCATTCAAGAAAGAAACCGGTGGTACATACCACACTTCAAGCCTGTCCCCGTTCACATTAGTACCCATGTGTCCCAAGGCTGAGAACCACAAGCAGCCGCACATGCGACATTACGGGCCAAGCAGCCCCACAAGGGAACGCGCAGCTGGTTTGGCTTATGAGTCGGCTGGGGTTGAGGAAGGAACCCGCCTGGCGGTGACACTGAGAGGTGTACAATCACAGTGTGCAGGACTCTGCTGTCTCCTTTGACTCTCCCAGACTATCTCAAAGCAATCTACGTTGAGTCACAGTCCCAACACTGGAGTAAAATCTGTGGTTTCTTTTGTCTGGGATTTCTGATGAGTCCTTTGTGGCAATTGAATTTGTTCTTATGGAATGATAGATTCTTACAAGTCCAGTTTAGATTAAATGGTAAATCTAGGCTTCATAGAATAATTCTTCAGTGTTTTTTTTTTTTCCCCCTCTACCTAATACCATATCTAGAGAGACAGTTGATAAATGCCTTTCACCAAATCCTTTCTAACCTTTAGCAGTTTCTTTTTCTCAGTGCTGGGTATTAAACCCAAGGCTTTATACATGCCAGGCAAACACGCTATCATGGAGCAGTATGCCCAGATCCTTAAGCATTCTCTTCAGTTTTCTTTCATTGCCACCATACTGCTAAGTCTAGATCTCAACAACTGAAAGAACAAAACAATTAAATCTTCTGCCCTCTGGTTCGGAAATATTTATGTTACGTGCATGTGGTAGTAGTGGTAGTAAG
This sequence comes from Dipus sagitta, assembly GCA_036346955.1. Classification (NCBI taxonomy): domain Eukaryota; kingdom Metazoa; phylum Chordata; class Mammalia; order Rodentia; family Dipodidae; genus Dipus; species Dipus sagitta. Next base: position 11,826,373 of record CM070789.1, on the reverse strand, counting down.
TGTGACACATGTGTTCTATGTACATGTCTGGCATGTTGGCATGTCTGTGCACATGCAGAGCTGAGAGGGTACCATCAGGAATCCACCTCCATTTCTCACCTGTTTGGTCCCATGCACTTTTACTGAAAGGAAGTTACTCACTGACTCCAGATCTTTGATGGTTTCGCAATCCCTAGAGATTCTCCACTCTCCATTCCCCACAAGCCTGGAGTTAGAACGCATGGCCAGGCCCAGTTATTTAAGTACGTTCTAAGAATCACACTCAGAAGACTCAGGCCCCCTTGGGCCCTCACGCTTGTGCAGAAATCACTGTTAACTAATGAGATATATCTCAAGTCTCCCGAAATATTTAATCCATAATTTTGCTCCCCAACACACCCTGTTGTTTTCAACATGAGTGGACCGTAGAATGATCCACTGTAAGTCCAATGGGTGGCTGGCAGACAGATGCAAAAAAAAAAAAAAATTAACCTTGGAGTTGGGGGAACGTCCAGCCTCTTGCTGCCTGGTGCTGATCTGTGGGATTCAAGAAAGAGTGGCTTTTGTGCCTGAGCAGACAAGAGAGTCAACATTCTGAGGACATTTAAAATATGTGTGCATCGAACATGAAGGCTTCTCTCATCCCAGTTACAATCACCTACCCAGAATGCCTCAGCTTTCCTACACCACCTACTCTCTGAACTGTCAGAGTGCTACCATATTAGCCAGTTTTAAAAAAGGGGGGGCGCTGGAGAGATGGCTTAGCAGTTAAGCGCTTGCCTGTGAAGCTAAAGACCCCAGTTCGAGGCTTGATACCCAGGACCCACGTTAGACAGATGCACAAGGAAGGCATGCATCTGGAGTTCATTTGCAGTGACTGGAGGCCCTGGCACAGCCATTCTCTCTCTCTCTCTCTCTGCCTCCTTCTCTCTGTCTGTCACTCTCAAATAAATAAATAAAAATAAGCAAAAAAAAAAAAAAAAACACTTAAAAAATACCAGTTCCATGGTTGGAGAGTTAGCTCAGTGGATGGGTAAGCTTGTCATTCAGGCTTGAGGACCCGACTTGGCATCCTCAGCACCCACCTAGGCTGCCTGTGAGCCCAAAGCCCAGCAGGCAGAGACAGAGGCTCTCTGGGGAAAGCTGGCTTAGTAAATGCTACTGGAATTCATGAGTTCTGGGTTTAATGAGAGCCTTTGCCTCAGTAAATGAAGAGAAGAGCCATCGAGGAAGAATTCCCACCTCAACGTCTGTCTTCCACAAGTACACATATGTTCCAAAGCACCCACAAACACATGGGCACCCCCAAAGACCAACCTGCACCCACATGCACATGGACCGTGCACATGTATACATGAAAAAGATAGCTGTGGGGCTGGAGAGATGGCTTAGTGGTTAAGGCGCTTACCTACAGAGCCAAAGGACCCAGATTTGATTCCCCAGGACCCATGTAAGCCAGATGCCCAAGGTGATAAATACGTCTGGAATTTGTTCACAGAGGCTGGAGGCCCTGACATGCCCATTCTCTCTCTCTCTCTCTCTCCCTTTCACTCTCTTGCTCTGTTTCTCTCTCAAATAAATAAACAAAAAATGAACAAAAAAACTAAAACTCTCTGTCTGTTGCTCTCTCAAATAAATTTAAAAAATAAAAATATAAAAACTGGCTCTCATGCTCTGTTTCTCTCTCAAATAAATTAAATTGAATTAAATTAAATTAAATTTTCAAAAAGAGAGTTCCATATGTGACCTTTCCTTGACCCTCCCTAGGCTTCTGCTCCCCTGCCCCAACATCAGCCCACAGCTCCCAGCAGTTCTCGTTTTGTGGAATATAGAACCTGCTTCGGGTTCTATGTCTTCTATAGGTCTGTAGCGCAGACAGACAGAATGACCTCAGAGTGCGTCTCGCGTTCAGCTTCTGCCTTGTCCTCGATGGCTGCTGGGCAGTGCCCACCACGCTTGTTCTACCTGCGTCAGTAGATACCATGTCCATCCGCAGCGTGACGCATGGCTCAATGAGAGTGGATACGTCTGCAAGTGCATTTGCACGGAGTAGGCACCGACTGTCCTCAAAATGGGTCTGTTGGACGTGAATATTTCCCTCTGCACCTTGTACTAGCTCTGGGATTTCAGACAACAAGTCATGTTTTTGTTCAGTACTAGGAATCAAACCCACGGGCCTGAGCGCGCTAGGCCTGCTCTCCACCACCGAGTCACCTCCCCAGCACAGGTTGTATTGTTCTAACATATACCTTAATGTATAGCATGGGCTTTTGGTAGTGTTCTTCCTGAAATTGTCGTTAGGTACTTAGGAAGTTTAATTTGATTTTTGAATTCAGTCTTTTTTTTTCTTCAGTGTAATATGTCATGTGGTATGTGTGTGTGAGCAGAGAATATACAAATATGTGATATACTTATATATTAACATATGTTGAACTTTACTTCTATCAAATGGCTTTTTATGTTTCTGCTTGATCCATATATGTTAATAAATTAAATATATAGATATAAGCAAAGACTAACTTAAAGACAAAATGGGGTTAACAACAGAATATAAGTACGTAGTTATGAAATGAATGATCCTTACATTACTTTCATACAGAAGGCATATCTTGTTCCTTTCCCATATGGTCAACTTTTCAGCTTTCTATCTTATCTTTCGGAAAATTCAAACTCATCGACTGTGTGTAAATCTGGGTTAAATCAAAATCAAAGTTAGGGACATGGCTGAAAATAATGTGACGTAAGTCCTAAGTTTCCCTCAGACAGGGACTTTGTAAATGGCCAGTGTTTTCTCTTTATCATCCTTGAATTCCCAGAGCATCTCCATCGTTACGAGGACAGAAACCAGGCTAATGCCCGACCAGAAAGGGAGCAGTAGTAGGCTCGGCTCTTGCCAACCTTGTAGTGGGTGAGCTTTTCAGGCTTGAGGCAAAGAATGGGATGTTGGAAGGTGTTCATTTTCCATTACCCCCTTCCTCAGTTTAAAGACAAAGTAGGGAGGACAGTGAGAAATGTATTGATAGTAGACCCCCCCAAAAAAAGCTATTGTCCTTCTCACTCTGTCAAAATGTTCCATTTCCCCCCCATATCACATACTCAATAAAACTTTACCAGCCAGCAGTCAAAAGTTAAAGATCTTTTCAATTGATTACAGTGTTACTTCCTTAGAAATCCAAACTTTCCATTCTCTGTTCATTACTAGTTACTCTACAGACAAAGGAGTTTTATATACATGAGATGATAACTAATGTAGTCACTTCCTAAATATGGTTTTTGAACATATTTAATGTTAAATGGCAATGTATTTAACTCCATAAAAGAGAATTGTCGGACTGCAAGAGAAAAATGAGATCTTCGCTCACAAGTAAAACTTCCCGTGGTGATATTTATTTGTATATCTTCTCCCAAATAATAAATTAATTGCAGTCAAATACTCTGTTTTTTATAGCTTAGGGCAATTTGATTCAGGGACTTGAGCCACTGGCCTGGTTTTTTGGAAAAAAAATCTATAGAAACATCTGGTTCTATGAAATAAAAAACACTAGCACATGAACCTTCACTCCCCAGTGCCTGTAGTAAACTGTATTTACCATTCCTATGTGAAATGATTATGTGTCTTAAGTTTCTCTCCACCACCCAACCCGAAGAATTTTAGAAATGAATACACACTAAGCTGACTGATTTACAACTACATTGCCAAAAGTGTTGAGCATTTAGTAAACATGCCGAATTTTCAAAACTGCAGGCATATGTTGTCTGACTTCTTTCCGTACCACCTACTTCCATAAAAAAAAAAATCATTAAATAATTCTCTGTGCATACTTCTGCAGTATGGGAGGCATCATATCACATGCATGTAAGCCAAGGTCTTCCACAAGAAAGTTGCCTGTTTCGTTTTGATCTTCTTGTCTGCGTGGAGATCATCCCTTGCAGAGAATGAAAGTGAAAATGGAATGGAGAGGGGGACATTAGCATCCTTTGGGACCTCTATAAACGACAATGCGCATTGGTACTGTATAGATGACACTTGTCACTGTGGGTATGGTGAGGCTAATTTTGATAGTGTGTCAGTCACAAAGCCTGAAGCCTGACATACTGTTTAATGCCAATTATGAGCATAAATGGCAGGGAACAATCTCGACCATAAATTGGCAAATTAACCCCTGCCATGTCTTCAAAAGTCTTTAAGACATCTTAAAATGAGCCAAAGACATCAGTGAGCTCCTGTTTTCCCCTCCCATAAATTTACGAGCTGGTATCGTATGATTTATTTAGGTCTGAATTTCAGAATGACAGGTTTTTAAATAAAGCTTTGTTTGTTTCATTGACCGATGGAGAGCTTGTAGACACTTCTCTTCTGTAGAGAATGAGGCTGGATGAGCACAAGCAGTGCAAATCCAGGCTTCCAGTGACCTCAAGCTTTCACGCAAAAATAGATCAGAGTCATAAATAAGTGTGAGAAGAAACAGTACACAGGAAGGAGTTAATAAGGGGTTAATTTTTTTCAGCCTAAACAGATTAGATAATTAAGAGATCCTTCTCCAATATGCCTTTGAAATGTCAGTAAGGAATATTTTACAAACGTAGACCTTAACTTAAGCAAGTGTTAAACTTAATGGATATTCTATTTTTTTTTTCTTTTGCCCAGAATCCAAATGTGAAGTTTGGAGACCACAGGTTACCACTATACATTTCGAAGCCCCATTTTATAAAAATGCTACTTTGTTTCCGGGCCCAGAGAATCTCCAGTTTGGCCAGCCACTCCCTCCCCAGAACCAAAATGCGAATGTGAATGTGGCTATAGAATGATCTCTTGATCCTTGGACAAAACCGAGGGCAAAGTGTAACAAATGCATCGCTTTGCAGTAAATTAGATCCGATTTCCGCATCTCCGCACTCAGTCTGTGAGCTGACAGTTCGGTAAAATGTTCCCTTGTAAGGTTCACCCTCATAGGAAAAGAGGCAATAATTCATCATTAGGATTTCAGAGTCCAGGTGTAGATGGGAACTGATGGAGCCTCCAGCGAGGCAGGGAAAGTGCATGCAAGAAGAAAATTTTATCTGAAGCCTAATTCCCTGGTTACAGCAGAGAATAATTAAGATAATATTGCTTCAAGAGTCCTTTAATGATTAAAAATCACATATGCAGAATCCATAAATTGGAGGGCAACAAACTGGAAGGCTGGAACGTCAGAGAACTGTTTTGTGCCCGTCGATGTGGAGAGTACCCTCGGTGGCAGGCAGCGCAGAGCACGGGGGAGCCACCAGAGACCTAGACCATTCCAAGGACTTTGTTTAGATGCAACAAATCATTTGTCTGTTATTAACCCAGAGCTTGTAATTATGCAGATTGCCATAGATTTTCCTGAGCCTGGAAGTGAGATTGAGGGTTGCTCACGGTATAGCAGGCAGCTCAGGGCTGGCCATGCATTACTGAACTTGCCACATTCATCATGTTGACTGATGGCAGCAGAAGCAGGTCTCAGGTCCCAGTGGTTAATGTAGTGGGTAATTAACTGTCATTTGCCTAGTAATAGGCTGATGATCAATGGTTTGTGTGGAAACAAATTCTAATCAGGTAGCTGATAAATGCTCAGCTAGAGAGAGCAATTGAAACTGGGGGAGACTACGTCCAGAATTTCAAAATGGCATTGTGTGTGTGTGTGTGTTTATTAGGTATGAGAAACCCAGTAATTCTTAACAATGGCCCTATCTCCCACTATCCAGATTTCCAGACCTCAAAAATGTATCTGTATCTATGCAATTAGGAACTTTAAAGCGTTCTTTATTCCTCAAAATAAAGAACGGAGGACACAAATGGCACGAGGAAGTGGCACGCCTTCTGAACAGATGGTGTGAAGCGCTCTCAAAAGTAAAAGAGACGTGTTACAATGAACGAAAACTGTTCTGCTCAGAAAGGAATGAGACAAGGCCAGCCAAGGTGGTGCACACCTGTAATCCCAGCATTCAGGAGGCTGGGGCCCTGAGGATCAAGAGTTCAAGACTAGCCTGGGCTACATAGTAAGCCGTGTCTCAAAGTAGCCAAATAAAGTCAGATAAAATAAAAAGGAGAAAAGTTTCAGTTTGTGATCATCATGGTAATGGTGGTAGAAGTAAAATATTACATTTCCCATGGAGTTATTTTTAAAGAAAAATTATCTCTCAAACCCTAAATTTACAAATTGAGAACACAAAGGTCATGTGAGTTATACTTTTTAAGATAAGCATATTATTTTCTGTTTTTTATTTTTTATTTTTTGAGACAGAGTTTTATATAGCCCAGGTTGCCTCAGGTTTACTATGAAGCAGACGATGACCTTGAACTCCAAATCATTCTTCCTCTACCACCAGCATGTTTGAATTACATGCATTTACCGCCATGCCCAGAAAAATAACCATATGGCATTTTAATCCATTCTTTAAAAAAGATGAGTGTATAGCAATTTTAAACTTTGTTGTCCTTATTAATTATTATTATTACTATTATTGTCTTTTTTTTTGTTTTTTTGAGGTAGGGCCTCACTCTAGCCCAGGCTGACCTGGAATTCACTATGGAGTCTCACTCTGGCCTCGAACTCATGGCAATCCTACCTCTGCCTTGCGAGTGCTGAGATTATAGGCATGCGCCACCACGCCTGGCTCTTTGTTGTCTTTAAAATATATATATTTATTTATTTGAGAGAGAGAGAAACATGCAGATAAGGAGAGAGAAAGGCAGAGAGAGAAGAGAATGAGCGCCTCAGCAAATGAACTCTAGAAGCCACCTTGTGCATCTGGCCTTACGTGGGTACTAGGGAATCGAAACGGGGGTTCTTAGGTTTTGTAGGCAAGTGCCTTAATCCCTGAGCCATCATCTCTGCAGCCCATCTTGATCTTCTTGACTATAAGCCCAGCTTGCTTTTTATCACGTTCTGGGGATGTGTGAGAAAACTGTTTAGGGAAATTCTGCGTCTTCGCCTTCAGGGCGCTTATATTTTTCAAGAGCCAGTCTAACAAAAGCCTGAATAGCATTATTTGTTACTCATTTTGTCAGAGGCCTCACGTAGACATCCCAGCCACAGCTTGGCCCAGGCGTTGTCTTTAGTTTGGTAATAGGAAATAGTTAGAAACTGGAAGCGGACTATGCATGCCTTGAGGAAAGATTTACCCTTGGAGTGCACAGGAAGTAATGGGAGACATCTGCACGTTGGTGCATAATCTTTAAATTCAATACACTGAAAGGCTAAGATGTTTTTTAAAGTACATTTTTATAACCAAAATGACTTTTCTTCAGAGCACCTTTGAATTCATTAGCTTAGAACTGCTTTTAATTTGGTCTTTCCCATGAGAGCCATTATTTTTTTTTCTCTCTCTCTCTCCTGTCAGCCTAATGCTAAAGAAAAAGAGAGAACTGGCAGATGTGGTGTTTCTTCCTGAGTTTGTTTCCTAGGTAAAAGCGCATTAACTTCTATGCGCAAAGTAGTGCTTACGATAATTCTTTACCACCATTAACGATGTTCAAGAAACTTGCTTTATGTAGCGTCAGTGTAGAGAGATGAAGTATTTTACTTCCTGCCATTATACAGTGCTCAGGCTTTTGTACCATCTTCTAGGTCATTATACTAACTATTTTCAAATATTTCCAGCAAATAGGTTTTTTTTTAAAGAAAAAAAAATGTTCCCCCCCCCCGGATTATTCTCATGGTTATTACAGTATCTTATGCCTCAACTTGTGGTCTAGCTATGTAGAGTTTACAGCCCATGTACTTTAGCGTGTTACGTGACTAACACAATTACAGGTGGAATTACAGTAGAGGGCCAGAAAGTTCGTACGTTTCTGTGAGTTTCGACTACTTAAATAACTTGTTCATAAACGTTATTTTAATAATACTGGCAAACATTTTTTTTTTTTTTGCAATTAGGTGTCAGAGACTAATGAGTCACTCACATGGGCTTCTTTCCGAACTAAAATGTTATTATTCAACATTATGATCAAAGTCACATTGCATTTATATTTATACTCTAACAAGTGGAAGATTTTTTTTTTTTTGCCATGAATTCACCCTGTCATGTGTTCTGTTCGTTACAGTTATGTAAGCTTCTTAATTTATTTGTCTTTCAGTTTACTTCTCAAACAAGATGAGATTTTCATCAAGAAAGGTCAATGAGGGAAGTATGAAAGTAGGAGCTATGTTGAAATGCATTTGTAAAGCTGGGCGTGGCGGGCACTTGCCTTTAATCCCAGCACTTGGTGAGTTCGAGGCCAGCCTAAGACAAATTCCAGGTCAGCCTGGATTATTATAGCAAGACCCTACCTTGAAAAGCAAACAAACAAAGTCATTTGTGTAAATGGCATGCATGCATAGCTTTATGAGTTTGAGTGTATGAGTGTATGTGTTAACTTTAGGTGTATGACTTTCTCTACTTGTAGTCTCAGGATTTTCTCCGTTGTAAAAGCAACTGTTTATTGTCCTAGGCTCTTCGGTGTGACGGGTAACTGTGCTGCCTGTAGTAAACTCATTCCTGCCTTCGAGATGGTGATGCGGGCGAAGGATAACGTTTACCACCTGGACTGCTTTGCCTGTCAGCTTTGTAATCAGAGGTAAGCAGATCTCGGTTTGACCCCTCAAAAAAAAAAAAAAAAAGAAAAACGCTGCCGCTCTCCGGACTGGTCATTGATTTAACAGGTGAAAATGATAGTGGTCTGCTTTGCTAAAGCACTCAATCTGAGCGCTTTTATTTTTCTGCAAACATTCATTCAACACCAGAGAGAAGCCGTGGAGGAGAAAGAAAGGTCTTAAGACGACCTTCAAAAGAATTTCAGCTCATGCGCCTGAATGTGGAAACACTTCTCTTAAACTTTCAGAATTATTAGTCACTCTTCTCCTCACTGTTTTTCTGTCTTTTGACACAATGATTTAAAATATCTACTTCTCAAAACAGGGCATTGGCAGCAAGCGTTTTGCATCCATATTATTTATTCTATCTATGCCCTCTCTATTGATTTCTTATCGTAAATTTTAACTGTGTTCTGTATGTACTTTTAAAGGTGCCTCAAATCTCTTTGAAGAAGAGGCCAGGTACAGCTAATAATTAAACAGTAATCAGCATTGGAAAGAGTATCACACAAGGAATCTGGAAGCCCAAGTTCTAGTCTAGTGAGTTATGTCACAAATTGGCTGTGTGATCTTAGGCCAACCACTTTAGCTCTCTAGACTCAGTTATTGTTTGTACTTTATTTTTTCTTTTTCTTTTTCTTTTTCTTTTTCTCATTTGTACCATAAGGGAACTTAATTAGACTTTTAGAGCTTTTCAACTTAAAAGTATGATGATTCAATCCCCTTTCTCCTTATTGAAATCATAGTTTTATTGCCACTGGGAACTATTACACTATGGGTACCTATATTATGTATGTAACACAGGTAGTTTTAGAAAATGGAAAATGTACCTTTCAAAAACAAGCTTTTCAAAAAAAATGATAAACTTGATGAACCTTAAGGTAAGTAGACTGAAAATATGTCCACATAGTATGTCATCAGTAAATATTAGTTTAAGCTCTCCATTGTTATAATTTTTTTCCTAAAAAAATCCTATCTATGCAGTCTGTTTGTGAGGCTGTGGAGCATAGTGAAAAAAAAAAAAAAAAAAACCAAAAAACAAAAATGTAATGTGATGAGAATGGGATTCAAATTCCCAAGCCAGGAGCTTGGGAGATAGCTCGATCAGTGAAGCGTTATCTATGCAAGAAGGAAGACCTGAACTCGGATCCCCAGCACCCGTGGGAAAGCCGGATGTGGCAGTGTGGACATGTAACCCCAGCACTGGAGAGAGGGACGCAGTCAGGGGAGGGGGCTCCTGAAACTTGCTGACAACTTTATCTAGTCAAATGGGTGACCTCTGCATTCAGTGAAAATTCCTGTCTCAAAAAGTAGGTGGATGGGCTGGAGAAATGCCTTAGTGGTTAAGGCATTTGCCTACAAAGCCAAAGGACCCAGGTTCAATTCCCCAGGAGCCATGTAAGCCAGATGCACAAGAGGCTGCATGCATCTGGACTTTGGTTGCAGTGGCTGGAGGCCCTGGCGCACCCATTCTCTCTCTTTCTCTCTCTCTCTCCCCCTGCCTATTTCTCTCTCTCTCTCAAATAAGTAAAGAAAAATAAAAACATTAAAAAAAACTTATTTTAAAAAAGTAAGGTGGAGAGTGACACAGAGACAATCAGCATCAGCCTTTGACTTCAATAGGCATGCACACCTGCACACACATGTGTTCCCGTGTGACATATATGAACAGGCATGCACACATGCACTTACACAAATATAGGCACATACACTCACACCACACACATATACACACAAAATAATTCCAGCCCCAATATGTATTAGCAATGGCATGAGCTATGTGATCTCTGGGGTGTTACACAATCTCTCTGAGTTTGGTCTCTATACCTATAAAATAGAAAAAAGAAAAAAAAACGCTAATACGTGCCCTGCAAATTCTGAAAATTAAATAAAATAAATAATGCTAATCACAAGGGATTTAATAAACTTTCAAAAAATTAGTCCTTTTACACTTATAATTTACTTTACTAGAGTATATCCCAGGAACTTGCATTTTTCTGTTTTTTCCTTCTACAAAATGTATATCTTGATAGTCTCTTGCTATATTTGCATGCTTAGAATGTGGCCCGGTTTACCCTACAATGCCACCTTTACCCAGCACTCACTTAGAAGTTATCTTACATCTTGATTCTTCCTAAAAAAAAAAAAAATGCTTTGAGTCACAGGTCAGCCTAAAGTGACATTTAGGCAAAACATAAACTGATAAATACATATGTTGCCTGTTGTAAAAATATGAATATACAAACACAAGTATCAATGCATCCAAAGACACATTTCCATGTGTTTAAACACGTATGTGCCTATATTTTAAAGGTATACTCGTAACCAGTTTAGAATGCCTGTTGTACTTCTTACTAGGGTTCTACTTAAAAACTTACACAGTTACAGAAGAAAACTTGAAAACTAGAAAGGGCCAAAGCATGCCACTACTCCACATCATGCCATTCAAAAATGAAATATTGGATATTTTAGTATATAGCTGATACTGTTTTTCTATGTACATCTGAAAACTATATATAACTTTACACTATACCCACATCTTTTTGCAGATTTTAAAATGCATAACAGAAAGTCTCAATAGTGCTAAGTGCTTGTAATCTCAGCACTGGGATGTGAAGTCAGGAAGACTGTTAGCTAGAGGCCAGTCTAGGATGCTTGACTCTTATTTAATAGATAGAATGTGTTTTCTGTCTTATACTTTCCCTTAAAATCTCCCCTAAAATATTTGAAACTACTTTGTGTTCAGTAACATGGATGGAGCAACGTTCTGTCATCTGATAGGTAGGCTGTCTCTTCCAAAGGTTTTGTACTGTCAGTAAAATATAGGCTTTTTAAGGAAATAAATTCTCAAATCTGAGTCAGGATAAGTCCATAGGAGTATATGAATTAGGCAAGGAATACAAAAATCCGAAAGCTCATGCTAACAATTTATAAAATCCTATTCTGAAGAGTTGCAACAATTATTCTCATACCAGGGATATTAAAATTGCTCCTGCTGTCAAGTTTGCCCTAACCCAGGGAATTATTATTTAAAAAGAAATCTTTGTCACCTTCAGAGATTAAAGATGTTAACTCATTATAATTTTCAACTGGTATTTATTTAATTACTTGTGGCCCTTTGGAATTTCTTCTTATAGGGAGCTATTTATGTCCTTTGTCCATTTTCCTATTAGGGCAGGCTTACATATTTTATCTCTGTTCTACACAGAAAATGAAAACATTATTCAAGTGCTAAACTCAGCCTAAATTCTATTATGATGCAAAGTAATTGTAGGTGGTTAATGCTATTTACAAATCATATATCAATTTTATTTCTTTGCTGAAATAAAAAAAAAAAGTTGCATTCACAATTAACTCAGTCTCCTCAGTGGTACTCAGTCAAGTAAGACAAACACTCCTAAATTTTGACTCTAAAACTGTTCACATTCTCATGGCTGCAAAATACCATCCCGGAGTCATTATTAAAGGACCTAATGCATTTCCGTGTTCGCTTCATTTATTACACGCCATTATAGGACTGCAGATCCAGTGCTGGCTATGCACAATTAGCACATGGTTGTTGTCTTGCCACTGCAGCCCCTGCAAGACAAACTTCCTTAATGCAAGAAGTCAGCTCATCTCCATCAGTCAAGCAGAGCAGACACGTTTTGTTACCCTCAGCACAGAATGTTTTCAAGATACGGGTTTCTCCTTTCCCTTTGAAGCTTGCTTGAGAAATCCCTCCAGTCCAGCCACACCACACCATAGCCAGTGCACTCTTGAAGTGTCCAGTGAAACATCATGGAGGGATTTCTTACAAACAGTTTCCCTTTCGAAAACTTTATGGAAATCTGAACTTTTGGAATTTTAGATGGTTGTGGATGTTACTCGGCAATCATCTTCTTTTATTTATAGCTTTTTTTTTTTACATGTGTGGGAGTGTATGTTACATGTATGTATGTGAGTATAGGCTGTAGGTCAATATCACATGTCTTTTCCAGTCACTCTGAATCTATTTTTTGAGACAAGTCTTCAGTGAATCTACAGCTAACTAGTTCAGCTAGGCTAGCTAGACCCTGAGCCCCAGGAATGACCCTGTCAATCCCACCGATTTTTATATTTACTATGCAAAACATACATATATATTTGAGAAGAGAGAGAGCTGCCAGGGCCTTCAGTCACTGCAAACAAACTCCAGATGCATGCGCCCTCTTGTGCATCTGGATTATGTGGGTACTGGGGAATCAAACCTGGGTCCTTAGGCCTCACAGGCAAACGCCTTAACTGCTAAGCCATTTTTCCAGCCTCTACTATGCATAAATTTATGTATTTATTTTACAGTGAGAGGGTTTGAACTCAGGACCTCATACATGCTGGGCGAGTGAATTACCACTGAGCTATATATCCGTACCTCTGCAGAAATTTTGCTTCTCAGAAACATTCCAAGCCACAGATGAGACAAGGAGCCAAAGACTCAGAGAAGAGAGTGAGCAGTATTCCAAGTCTTTGCTAAAGGAAGACAGATGCACCCTTGAAGTTTAGAGAAGCACCAGAGGGTTGATGTGCTGCTGGGTTATAGGAAAGGGCTCCTCCCCAGACCTGGTTGGATTGTAGGTGATGAATAGGATTAGACTTGGAGAAGCCGGCACAAAGTGAACAGTAGTGTAAGGAATTTTCCAGACGAGTAATGCCACCTGCTTTGACATAGAGCCATGAGGACACAGGAGATGCAGGAAATGAAAAGAAACTCAAAATGCTCAGAAGCTGAGGGTTTTTGGTCAAGAAGAGAAGGACCAGAGTTGTCATGTATATTAAGTCAAAATAATACATATAAATGTAAATTAAACTCATTATTTCAAACTATCATATTCTGAAATAAATTCACCTTAACCAATACATGCTGACCATTTGCCTTAGCAAGAGGACCAGCTATGGTGGCACTGAACAGGGTTCAAAAAAAGTGTGGTTCATACCTTTCTACCTCAGAACTGCTCACCACAGTGGAAACTCGTTACACATTCACTAAGATTAAAAATGCTAAAGTAAATTATGTGTGAATGAATAAAACAAAATCAGAAGTCCAGGAACTGTTGATGGAAAGAATGGTAAGTAAAGATTTTTCTCAGAATTTAAGCAGAAAGAAGGGACCAGCTGGAGAGTTTTCTCAGTGGTTAAAGGCACTTGCTTACAAAGCCTGATAGCTGGATTTTGATTCCCCAGTACGTACATAAAGCCAGATGCACAAAGTGGCACATGAATCGGGAGTTCATCTGCAGTGGCAGAAGGCCCTGGCATATACATTCTCACTCTCTATGTCTTCCTCTTTCCTTCCCTCTCTCTCTTTCTGTCTGTATCTGTCTGTCTATCTCTCTCTGTATCTATCACTCTCAAATGAATTAAAAATACGTTAGAAAGAAGGAAGAAGTATTCCTGGCTATAGAGTAGCTTAACTGATCTTCATTAGTAAAAAGATTGTCATTCATAATACTAATCATATCAGTAAACTCTTACATAGTACTAACCATATGCCTGATGCAGTGCTTAGTGTATACATTAGCTAACTCAATTAATATCCAAAATTACCGACATATAGGTAATGTTTTTAGCCTCACAAGTCAATAGACATACAGAACATATATATACATATATAACATATAACTACACATTACGAAATGGTACATTCAGGATTTGAGTCTAGCAAGTTGGGTTTTACTGTCTGGACTCAGGTCAACTTTAAACAAAGAATTTTTTTCCATCTAAGGGTATGTTAATGTTAATAGATACTGTGGAGGTGATGTAAGGCTGCCCTGGAATAGTTTACAGCAGGACTCGGAATATGAGCAGTGTTCCTTGGTACAGAATGGATTGTAAGGAGTGAGACATGCAGGGACCATTGGGCTGTCAATGGGAAAGGGACGGGAAATTCGTTCACAAGTGTACTGTGGCAGAACAAACATGTAACTGGTGTCTCTTACTGAAGAGTTCAGTATAGAAAACCTCATCGTTTACTAACTTGGACTGTTTGCTAGCCGAGTAGAAACATTGGGAATGTATGTCCTTTGGAAAATATTCTAAAAGTAGGAACTAGGTATGTTTGGCCATCTAGACTCACCCTGGAAGAGGTGGAATATGAGTGCATTCTGAATTTTAACATGTGAAGGTTAGATAATTTAATAACCTAATTGGGCATCATTTAAAATTCCTTAGCATTTTTAAAGGAGGATAAAACTAATTCAGCTGACTGTAGCACAAGCAATTAGCACTAGATTACAAAGAAGACGGTGAGTTTATTTTCAGCTTTAGCCTGACCTTTGACTATATCTATGGCATCATCTAGCCACCACCACATTAAATTTTTTCCAACAAATGTTAAATTTCATAATGACCTATTTATATAATACTCAGAATTAGCCTTTGTTACAAAATCACAGTTACAACTTATTTTGTTAAGAGTTTAATACCTGCATTGCTGTTTCTCTCTTCATGTCTACATGCGGGACATTTTTTAAAGACGTTGCTGGTCTTAACTGCATTCCCATTATAATCGGCTCCTAACCATGGCTATCAATGTTGTGTTGTTTGAGTTATACATGTGAATGGGACACCCACCACCCATGTCCTCCTAGTTCTTCTTGACCTTAATCTATCAATTTAAATGCATATTTTATCCAGTTGACAACATATTAGTAATGAAATGTTTCAGGACAGGATATTTTAGATAATTTTTACTTCATTTTCAGATTCTCTCCCCCTCCTCTCTCTGCTTCCTTCTGAAGTAGTCAGTCTGCCTAGCATTTGATGAGATGGAAGATGCATAACATCTCATGGAATAGTAGCCAGGCTTCTTTGTAAGTCATGCAGGGGAGTAATAGTGATACGCAAGCTTGTGTACCCGGGTATGGTGGTGCACACTTGCAACGTCAGCATGTGGGAGGCTGAAAAGGAGGCTATTGGTAAATTTGCCAGTCTGGGTGCCTTAGTGACTTCCAGGTTAGCCTACATTACAAGGAGAGACCCTATCTCAAAAAGAAAGAAAAAAAAGGGCTGGAGAGATGGCTTAGTGGTTAAGCGCTTGCCTGTGAAGCCTAAGGACCCTGGTTCGAGGCTCAATTCTCCAGGACCCACGTTAGCCTGATGCACAAGGGGGCGCATGCATCTGGAGTTCGTTTGCAGTGGCTGGAGGCCCTGGGATGCCCATTCTCTCTCTCTCTCTACCTCTTTCTCTCTCTGCCTATTGCTCTCAAATAAATAAATAAATAACCAAAAAAAATTTTTAAAAAATAATAAAGAAAGAAGGAAGGAAAGGTAGGCTGAGGCGATGGCTCAGCAGTTAAAGGCACATGTTTGCAGAGCCTGCTGGCCTGGGTTAGATTCCCCAGTACACATAAGGCCAAATGCACAGAGTGGTGCAAGATTCTGGAGTTTGTTTGCAGCAGCAAGAGAAGAAGCCTGAATGTGCTCATATTCTCTCTCCGTGTCTCTCAAGTAAATAAATGAAATATTTTACAAAATCAGCAAAGCTTGCGTAATTTTCAGACTTCCCTTTGTGTTTACCCCCGTAAAAGAATGGCTCAGAAATCCAGAGACCCGGATTGCTTTCCTTGTGACACGCATTCTGCTTATGGAATGTTCCCCCTTTGTGAAGTGCTACAGGGGAATCCCAGGTGTTTCTTAAAAAATTTTAAGGGCTTATTATTGTTATTTATTTGAGAAGAGAGAAAGAGGCAGATGGGGGGGGCACACCATGGCCTCTAGCCACTGCAAGCAAATTCCAGATTCATGCACCACCTTATGCATATGGCTTACGTAGGTCCTGGGGAATTGAACCTGGATCCTTTGGCTTTGCAGGCAAGTGCCTTAACCACTAAGCCATCAGGTGTTTCTTCTGAAAAGGGCAATGGAAATACTGACTTTCTAGGTGGCCTATAGTGAACACACCTGATCATGTTACACACACACACCTTCACATTAGCACATTTAGTACTTTTCTTAGAGGCAATTATCTTACACACATTCCAAAGGCAAAAGCTCACGTATTTCACTTCTACTCTTGGTTACTGACTTATGTGCAGGGTCAAGTAGGACGAATCAAAGAAGCTGAAGTTTCATCTTCAGTTCCACCAGTCAAAGGCAGAATTTGGACCCTAATTTTTTTTAATAATATATATTTATTTATTCACTTGTTTATTCACTATGAGAGACAGGAGAGAACGGGAGAAACAAATGGCACACCATGGCCTCCTGCTGCTGCAAAGAACTGGTCTGGATTTATGTGGCTGCTGGGGCAACAAACCCAGACTGTCAGGCCTTGTAAGCAAGCAGCTGTAGCCACGGAGCCTCCTCTCCAGCCCTGAATCCTGTTTCTTACAACACACCTTTCTGCCTTTCCTGTTTCCCATGAGATCTCCCCACTATCCCAGTGCCTTTTCTTTTATACTCAGAGAACAGAAACAGGGCAAAGGAAGCCTGCAATGGGTATGAGACCAGAGTGCAAGTTGGTGCTGCACACCACTATACAACCACATCCCCACTTTTTGGATCCATGTCTTTTTCTCACTACAATGCCCTTGATCTTATTCATTCACAAATCAAGTTATTGTAACTCTCAAAGTCTCCAAAGATAAGAATTACATTGCATGGTATGACAAGACACAATGACGTGACAGACACTCATGGTGTGATGTGATACCTAATAGCATTAGAAATTAAGAAAAAGTTGGGCTGCAGAGATTGCTTAGTGGTTAAAGCATTTGCCTACAAAGCCAAAGGATCCGGTTTGATTCTCCAGGACCCATGTAAGCCAGATGCACAAGGGAGTTCATGCATCTGGAGTTCATTTGCAGTGGCTGGAGGCTGTGGTATGCCCATTCTCTCTCTCTCTCTCTCTCTCTCTCTCTCTCTCTTAAATAAATAAAACTAAAGTTTTTTAAAAATAGAAAATTTAAACAGCATGTCGCTATAAGTTGGATTTTAGCCAAAATAATTCAGTAGGGTCTTGGGAGATGGCTGTGATAAAGTGCTCGCTGTGCAAGTATGAATTCGGATCCCCAGCTCAGCTGGGTGGCTGTGGTGCCCTTCTGTAATCTCACCACTAGGTAAGCGTAAACAGGTGATCCCTAGGGTAAGCTGGCCTGCTGGACTAGCCCAATTGACAAGCTCTGGGTTCAAGTGAGAGACCCTACCTTAGTATGACAAAGTAGTCAATGATTGTGGAAAACAAACCTTGTTACTTCTGGCCGCCACATCCGTGTACACACACGTGTGAACACACCCACCCATGAGTGCACCCATATACATACAAACACACACATATACACATGCATAAAAATGACCCCATAACAACTAGAAGACAGGAGTCCCTTATTTAGGAGTCTATTCATTCTGATGCAATTTTTATTATTACCTCATTAGTTGAAATTACAGTAATATAACTTGTCTTGAATATGTTCTATTTGCTATTTTATATAATCTCCCATAAAAGAGAAATGTCTAATTTGGCCTGCACAACAAGAGAAATATTTCCACTGATTCAACATGCCTCGGTGGTAAGGTTATCTACAAACATTAGCTCATGCAAACATTGCTGGTTAAATGTAATATTTAGGGCATGCAGCCTGAAAGCAGTAAGAAAGGAAACATACTTAAAGGTCCAAATGTATGTGTGCATTTTTGTCCAGTAGTTTCAACCACAAGCAAATCCAGGATTTCAGTATCAGTGCCTCTCCTGTTCTTTCAATCAACATTATCACGAGGCAGTAATCCTGGAGTGGGGGGGGGGGGATCGTGGAGAACAAAAGCGAATTCCACAAATAAACAGACCAATCTTCGTTTAAGAGGAAAGCTAATTCCTTTCAATCTATGCTTTTTATTACACTATTTTTTCCCTCTATCTACTTAGCTAGTATAATGATAAATTTCCAAAGCTACCCAGTTTGAAAATAAATAGGTTCACTGTTTGTCTAAGGTTCCAGTCTTTGCAAATGTAAATCAGTCCAACTGCTCCTCACTTAAACCTCCAGCTTCACAAAACATTACAGGGTGGCTTTCACTGCACAGTTGACTCCATCTACTAAGATTTCTGCCTGAACATCATTCGAAATTGGACTATCTGATAAAGAGAGACCACTACCAAGGATCAGTGATGTCAGCTCCTATAATTACAGGGAGTTTTACTTGGTCAACTATACCAAATACCACTGTTTGAAGGTTAAATTGTTAAAATTATATATATATATATATATATATATATATATATATATATATATATACACACATACATACAGATCTCCTCAGATTGCATTATTGTTAAATGTACTAGAAACAGTACAAGCATTTATTTCTGACCTTAATTGTGTCCAGAATGTCACCCATTGGGAAATTACACCAAAAGAGCACTTATTACAATCAGAGACTTTAAACAATGCTTCATAAAGTAAAAGGCATAATTAGCTACTGGGAACTAGTCTTATTTATCACACCAATATTGAGAAGTTCATCGAGGTTATACCGTTTGGTCAGTTGGAAGGGTGCCAAGAACTGGCATCTACTGTTTCATAGTTGGTAGATTTGCCACAAGGACCATCACACTATCTCAGGTGCTTATTCTAAAGCAACTTTCCCCCAAGAATGGCCACTTCCAAATTACTAGGATTTAGTCACAATTTGACAATAGAGTAAAAGGAAGCCTTAGATCGAAAGCTTTGAAACTGGCAATTTCCCAAGCCTTTTGTTCATATTAATGTCTTTGTGTTTTTATTAAGTGGATAAAAGACTAGCATGAAATCTTACAGAATCACAGCAGAAAAGTATCACCCTCATTCTTTATTTAATTTTAACGAGTGTATGCATAGATCAAGTATTTTCTTCTCGCCAATGCGATAAAAGAAAGAGAGAGAAGGAAAGAATATAAGTGTAGAAAGAAAATCACCAATGTGTAAAAAATATTCACCTAGACAGTCCTACAATGGTTATATGTATAAACGTGGGTTTTTGAGTGTATGCCATTTCATTAAGTGAATTTAAAAGTTTAGTTTTGATAATGAAGACATCTTCCTAAACCAAGCTTTCAGATTTCAGAAATTACCATGGGAAACTATTGTTCGGAAAATAAATATTCAAACTGATAGATCTGGATGCAATAGTCTTAACACGCGTTATTTTTTTCATATTTGCAGATTTTGCGTTGGAGACAAATTTTTCTTAAAAAACAACATGATCCTTTGCCAGACAGACTACGAGGAAGGTTTAATGAAAGAAGGTTATGCGCCCCAGGTCCGCTGATCCATCAACAGTGCTCCATTTACAACACAAAGCACTACATTCTTTTATCTTTTTTGCTCCACATGTATATAAGAATTGGCACAGGAACCTACTGGATAGCTTAGTTATAGGAAAGCAGAATGGTTATATGGAATAAAAGGCGGACTGCATCTGTATGTAGTGAAATTGCCCCAGTTCAGAGTTGAATGTTTATTATTAAAGAAAAAAAAAAGTAATGTACATATTGCTGGAATTTTTTTGCTTGCTATTTCGTTTTTGTGTCACTTGGCATGAGATGTTTATTTTGGACTATTGTACATAATGTATTGTAATATTTGAAGCACAAATGTAATACAGTTTTATTGTGTTACCATTTGTGTTTCGTTTGTTTCTTTGTATTGTTGCATTTAGTACAATCAGTGTTTAAACTTAATGTATATTTATGCTTTCTGTATCTACCAGCTATTTTAAATGAGCTGTAACTTTCTAGTAGAGAATTGAAGAGCTAATCTCTCTAAGGATACACAGATAGGTAAAGCAAATCTATCAAAGGTAGAAATCCGAAAACAAACCCTGACACAAAGCATCTTAGTGACTCTAGGAAGATGGCCAGGATGATGTCATCTGTCAGTGCTCTCACGAGGACCCCTATTTTCAAGGGGTTGAAGATCAGCTTTAAAAAAAGTACATGAAAATTTCATCTCAAAGCACTTCCATTTTTTACCAACATGAAAAGTGCCATTTTTAGAAAACCTCTAAAGCTTAACAATATACTTTTAACATTTCTTATTGTGCTTTTTATCTACGTAATAGCTTTATTTGACATTTTTTCAGCCACACCCCCTTATGTGAACTAGTGCCTTTGGGTATCATATGAAACTTTTTCCAAAGGGTTAATTAAACACACACACATAATAAAATGTTAATACAATTATGAGATAATTTTAAATGACAAGTTTCTCACATGAATGTTCCCCAAACATTCTACAGGAGATGAAAACTTAGTATCATTGTGGTTTAATGAATTTATGGCACTGAACAGAACGAAGTGTGACTCTACTCCAATCAGGATAGTGCGCACTGAAGCTATGATGGTATCTGAGTCACAAAGTGACTTCCTACCAGCAACAGAATAATACTTTAGAACATTCTAGAAGAAGAGAAAGTGATTGATTACAAAGCTGAGAACTCTTTGGTGGTTATGTGTGTTCTAGTATTGACTTGCCATTTATTTTAATGTTTAAAACACTTTAAATTTAAATTTGTTATGTCATACTTTCTCATCCCTTTAAATTATTTGCCATCTCCCCAACTCAGAATATATAACACTTTGGTTAAAATCTGTTATTCTTTTTTTTTTTTCTTTGAAAGTGAATTTTTTGAAGGGGGGGAGTCCCTCCCTTTACTTAAATGATAGCTGATGAAGAAGAATGTTCTAGAAACAGAAATTGTGGGAAATGTTACTTACATTACAATTGAGGAAATAAAACCAAGAATATGGTCCTTATTCTGAAACACTCACACTTTATGCCTTTGCTTCTGGTCTTTGCACTGGGTCAGCCTCTCACCAAACCTCCTCTTGTGGTCACTGTGGACCACATCTGCTCTACAGAAAGCTCAGCCTTGTGGGTCTTTTTTGTTTCTTGATCACTTGCATAGGAAACAGTATTTACCAATGTTATTTACATACGTTATTTTTTTTTATCCTGTCAGCATATGCATTACAGATGAAAATTAAATGTTATACCTGAATTTTGTTTTTTTGGTTTGGGGCCCAAAATATTCAGCTGGAAACAATTCTAATGTGGACTTGAGTTGTTTCAAAACAAAACTTTATTATGAACATGCATGAGAATCTATTGCCTCAAGGTTTTAAGAAAATGGTTCTGTGAAGAGTAGATGCTATGCATTGCAAAGGCTTCGTGGTTAAGAGTGTTCTAAGAGTATTCTAGGGCCACTTCACCCAAAATGGAGATATGTTGAAGAAACAAAAGTCAAAACTATCCATTTGAAGTCTGCAAAGCATTCTTTTTTTTCTTTTACCCTTAGCAGTTTACATTCATTTCATGCAGAGGTAAACCTCACCTTGTGGGTGTAAACTTTTGTCAGTATGTTTTTCAAATGATCTTGTTTTAGATTAAGATGGCTTCTGCATATCTTCTATGAATATATCAACCTACCTGTACGCTTCTCTGGGCTTCTTGAAGCTACTCAAGTACCCCTTGCCAACCCCAAAACTAAACATGATTTCCATAACTGTTGCCTAATCCTTCAGGAATTAATTCCTATGTCTGTTAACAGTGAACAAGAATTTTGCTCACGTGAGTGAAAGATTAAGGCCTTAATCTGTTTGGATAATTTTTAACCCCTAAGACATTGCGAGGGAAGACAGTAAACTTGCAGCTTTAGGTTGTTCTGCAGCTAGGTGCCCACCTGTAGCATCTTTGAACAGGAATACAAAACTCATTGTCTTGAGAATTCAGAGGCCCTCAGTTGTGGGGAGCTCTCTGCTGTGCAGTGTAGCCCCGATGTCATGTCATCTGATCCTCCCATGGGACAGCTTCCGTGGACCTGGGATTGGTCAACAGCGAAAACTCCCCTCCCAACAGGCACCTCTGCTTCCGAAGAGGGACCAGATGCACCGGTGTTGCTGAGCTTAAAAGTTGACCTGTGTTTGTGATTTCACTTTCATCTGGCTTAATAAATATCTGCTGGTTTCTTTCATTTATTCTTTTTTTTTATTAAGTTTCTGGATCCATGTTCTTAATAAAAGGGGTATTCCACTATTTGATTGCACTGAATTAGCAAGATAATCCTTAGGAAGAATCCATGAGCAGAGGGGAAAAAAGGTGTGTGAGGGCGTTTAGAAAAAAAGTATCTCGACTATTTTCTCCAATAATTATAGGAGGGATCTCTGTGCTAGGTAGTTCACTGCTGTTTACTTTTGTAGAGGAAAGCATAAAATTGTGAAAGACTAAGGTAGCGATTGCTGGATATAGTCTTTGTACATTTGTTTAAATTTTAAATGATCTCTCTGGAAGCAAGAGCATTAGTGTCATCAGGCTAAATTTCAAATATCCTATTTCCCACGTAATGAATTTTTAAAAAATCTCAACTAAATCCTATGTTTTTTTTTTTTTTTAAAAAAGAGAATGCATTGTGCCTTAATTGAAACAGGGTGGTGGAAATTATATCTGCAGTAAAACATACTGTACACAAACAGTCTCATTTTAACTATCACTTTAGGCAAACTGCTCTCGGAATAGTCACTTAACAGTTTCATAGAAATGGTACAGGCCAAATATGTTTAGTGTTCACTTCAGTAAGTTGCAAAAACAATCAACATGTTTATTGCAATAGACCATTAGCACAGAACACAATTTAAGCAAGAGCCTTTTGATCATTACTTCTTTTCTTTAAAACACCATTATACATGTTTTATAAAACGTGATGTTAATGTAACTTAAGGGAATAGAAAAGAAAAAATTAATACAGCCATGATTTCCGCTGGTGATTATCGAGTGCCTGGTATTGCTAGGCCGGGCCCTGCCCACGCAGTCACCTGTCACTTGTAGGGCCAGACTTCATGTAGTCATGCCGATGCTGCTTTGCCTCGGTTGGTACTCATCTCACACAGGCCCATGGTGGGCACAGAAACATGAATACCATCCTCCACCTATTCAGGGTGTCATTGGTGTGAAAGCCCCAGAAAATATCTCCAGCAATCAGTATGTTCAGAGAATTGTCTCACACCAATTACTCATTAACTCAACAGCACATAAAAAAAAAGAACATCAACTAATTAATGAGTTACCCTCAGATTGCCGTGACTGCAGCACAGCATGGTTGGAGCACGGTTATGAATGGGGCTCTCTCTCTCTCTCTCTGTCTCTCATTGTTTGCAATTGGCCCCATTATTTGGCTGAAGCTAGTTTCATATTTAGCACATGCCTGCAGGTAATTGTGTGATTACTATCATGAGTGAAGAATTCAAAGAGCCTGCTGCTAGTAGGACTCAGAAAAAAAAAAAAATAAGACTCATTTGTACGATAGCTCCCGTTGAAGTCAAGCTATTAGAAGGGTGCTGTCTTTCTAAAAGCTATAGCTTTATATTTATAATAAAGATTTAGAACTCCCATGTAGAACGCTACAAGCATTCGCTGTTAAAATACTTAAAGAGGGGGTTTTACAGTGCTTTGGTACAAATATGATTTAATTGTAATGACCTTGTAAAAACCAAGATATGCGTGATAAGCGCCATTTTTTAAACCGTTGTTACCACAAGACAGCATTTTTCTGGGGGGGGGGGTGAGTTTAGCTGAGGTGGATCTGTGGGCATCAAAACCAAGAGGGAAGGGTTGAGAGACGGCTTGGCAGTTACGGCGCTTGCCTATGAAGCCGAAGGACTCATGTTTGACTCTCCATATACTGGGTGATGCAAGCACGTAATGTCACACACACACAAGGGGGCATACGTGTCTGGAGTTTGATTACAGCAGCTGGAGGGCCCCCTCTCTCCCTCCCTCTCTCTCTCTCTTGAAGAATAATAGTTATTAATAACAATAATCCTGTCTGTTGGGCTTGCCTCAAAAAAATAGGGGAAAGTGGTAAGTTTTTTTTTTTTTTAACTACCAAGCAAACAAAGTCACCAAGCAAACTTTCCCAACCACCTTGGTAAATTCCATTCCAGTAAACTTACAGAATAATTCTAACAGTTCCCTTAGGTAAGTAAGAAACATCTGTTGGTAACACATAGCAGGTGATAACAATTATACATACTGAATTTTTAAAAAATGTTTTTAATTAAAAGATTTCTGTTTTCTGAAAGGAAAACAACTCTTAAATTCAAAGATACCCCTGTTTTATGTGTCCAGACCACCATTATACACTCAGTTGTCAAGTTGAAATCATCTTGGTTCATCTGTTTCCTTTTTAGCTCAGATCACAGCACTCAGAAGTGAGTTCTAATCCACTATACTTTTCTTCATTCTTATTTATTTATTTATTTATTTGAGAGGGATATTTATTTGAGAAAGATAGGGAAACAGAGAAGAGGCAGATAGAGAGAAACAGAATGGGCTCACCAGAGCCTCCAAGCCACTGCAAATGAACTCCAGATGCATGTGCCATCTT
This sequence comes from Dipus sagitta, assembly GCA_036346955.1. Lineage (NCBI taxonomy): Eukaryota > Metazoa > Chordata > Mammalia > Rodentia > Dipodidae > Dipus > Dipus sagitta. The sequence goes on along the minus strand of CM070789.1, from coordinate 11,801,426 downwards.
GTGCATCTGGCTTACGTGGGTCCTGGGGAATCAAACCTGGGTCCTTAGGCTTCGCAGGCAAACGCCTTACCGTTAAGCCCTCTCTCCAGCCCCTCCACTGTACTTTTTACACAACTGGAGTCCTGGTACAAGGAACGGAATACTTGTGAAGCTGATGTGGCAGAGCTGACCAACAGGGTACTTTGGTTTTAGGAGCAACGTAGTTGCCATGAACTAATCCAAAATAAGTGGACATGCTTCAAAGATGCATGGGAGCAAGAGGCATTCAGACCATAAATATTCAAATTTTCTTTTTTACACTGGCCTCACAGAAGACTAAATCACCTGGAACAGAGTCATGCATTACTGGATGACTTGTCTCAATGGCTTTAATGACCACAGCTGACAACTGCTGAACACTTACCACGTAAAAGGCAGCCCTTTGCACACCTAGGTCTTGTAGCATGATTATTATTGGGCCAATCTGTCAACTTTAATTATTTATTTGTTTATTATTTTTTAGACTAGGTCTTGCTGTGTCTCCCAGGCTGGCCTCAAATCAGTGGTCTCAAATGATCCTCCCACTTTAAATGCCAGATTTTCTGGGATTATAAGCAGCACACATGACTACATTCAGCTTTATGGGTTTCAAATAAACATCACAGGCAGGCTTCTTAATTTGCCCAAAGTCAAGTACAGAGGCGGACCAGAGGTTGCAGGTAGTAGAGCCTAAGATTTCCACACAGATCTTTCTTAATCTTGTCCCCTCTACTAATGATATCTCTATGGCAATCATCAAAAAGATCCTTTCTGGGGGCCGGAGAGATGGGTTAGCAGCTAAGGCGCTTGCTTGCAAAGCCAGAGGTTCCCGGTTCAACTCTTCAGGACCCAGTAAGCCAGATGCACAAGAGGACAGATGCGTCTGGAGTTCCTTTGAGGTGGCTGGAGAGCCTGGTGCACCCCATTCTCTCTCTCTCTCTCTCTCTAATAAATAAACAAACCATATATATATATATATATATATATATATATATATATATATATAATCTCCTTTCTGTAGCTTCTAGGAATAGCTAAGAACTTCCATGTGTTATCTACACATGATTAAAATTCCAAACCTTTCAGAGTTCCTATCACTATTAAGAATATGGGGAAGGGGTGCTGGGGAGATTGTTCAACACACAGGCAGGGGGACCTGGGTTCGGCTTTCCAGAATCTACATAAAGTGACTGCAGTCGCAAGCCTCTGTCATCTTGCATACAGCAAGGCAGAGGGCAAAGACAGGAAAGTTCCCAGAAATTCCCAGGGCAGCTGCCATGGTACCTGGAAGCCCTGCGTCAAACAAAGGTGGAAAAGCCAGGGCCTGAACCCACGGCTGTCCCATGAGGGCCGTATGCTCCGTGGAAGACGCGCCCACACTCAAGGCATGAACACGCGGCACAGGAAGACTTAAAACGACTGAGAAGACGGGACGTAGCTCAGCTGCTGGAACATGTGTTGGGCGTGCACAGAGCCCTACATTCCACCCACATCAGGGAATACTCCAGGTGTGGTGGCACAGCTTCCTAGTGAATTCACAACCACAGTAAGATATATGAGATCCTGTCAAGAAGGAGGAGGAGGACGAGGAGGAGGAGGAGGAGGACGAGGAGGAGGAGGAGAAGAAGGAGGAGAAGAAAAAGGAAGGAAGGAAGGAAGGAAGGAAGGAAGGAAGGAAGGAAGGAAGGAAGGAAGGAAGGAAGGAAGGAAGGAAGGAAGGGAGGGAAGGGAAGGGAAGGAGGGAGGGAGGGAGGGAAGGAAAGGAAAAGGAAAGGAAAGGAAAGGAAGTCACACTTTCCAAGATTCAGTCTGTTTGGAAGTTCTTTCGACCAACCCATGAAGGCATTGTTTGAACCTGTAGATCCCAAGTAGCAAGCATAGAGGATCCCTTTACACCCCAGCACTGGGAACAAGAGCAGGTCAGCTTGGGCTCAAGAGCGAATGGCCACAGAAAACAGAAGTGATCCGTACAGTAGTTTGAAAGTGTGGCCCCATCGACTCGGGTGTTCTATTAAGATTGAGTTTGCAGCCTCAGCTCCCGGCAGGCAGGCAGACTTCTGCTACGGAGGGCGCGTCACTGAATCCCAGCCCAAGGGTTTGCACAGAGCTGTGAGCTCCGGCCCAGGGCGGGCACGGTTTTGCTCCCTGGGTGTTTGCTGCCTGGTGGCCTTTTCTCTCTCTGCTTGTGTTTATGAATGGGAGCCATCTTCTTCCCCCACTGATGGAACTTCCCCTGGATCTGAAAATAAATCCCTTTGTCCCATAAAACTTTGTTTGGTTAGATGCTCATCCCAGCATTGTGGAGTAGACGACGGAGCACGCTGTGGTGCGGTATGGCTCACCCAGTCTCAGATCAACGAATTAGTAGCTATGAATAGTTGATACTTGATGTTTTATAACTTCTATAAGGTGAGCTGTGAGTTCAATTGCTGAGGCCCTGGTGTGCCAATTCTCTCTCTCTCTCTCTCTAAAAAATAAAAAGCAAAACAAAAAAACCACAAAAATAAATAAGATTAGACTCTCTAAAATAATAACCTGTTCAGGTTTTGTTTAAAAAACACAAGCTGAAAAAAAAAAATAAATAAAAAATAAAAATAAAAATAAAAAAAGCCGGGCGTGGTGGCGCACGCCTTTAATCCCAGCACTCGGGAGGCAGAGGTAGGAGGATCGCCGTGAGTTCGAGGCCACCCTGAGACTCCATAATGAATTCCAGGTCAGCCTGGGCCAGAGTGAGACCCTACCTCAAAAAGCCAAAAAAAAAAAAAAAAAAAAAAAAAAAAAAACAAGCTGTAGAGGATGCTGGACCAATGGGAAACAGCTGAACTCTTTTACCTCAGAATTACAATGGCAAGTCACTTGGAGGCAATAGAGGGCTAAAGTTATCATCCAACAGACCAGAACAATATGCTATCTTCCCACCCTCACATTATCGCAGAGAAAGCCCAAAATATATGCCTCCTTCCCTGCTACGGCTGCTTCCTGCTATTAGTGCAGGTACTTGGACATTTTGAACCTATGACAGTCACTCCAGACTGAGCGTTCCTAGTGGAAACTTCAGTCACATAAGTCTTCATGGGTTTTCAATATGAGGCTAGAATTTAAACTGAATGCCTTAGCACTCTGATGACCATGAAGAAGCACGATAAAATTGGGTTGCATAAAAATGCTTTATTTTTCAACCTAAAAGGCACAGTTGAAGCCCCAGGAGTCTTTAGTTATATAATAGCTTAAGTTAATTACAACATAACTCACTAAAATATCCTTAAGAATGTCTAGCTTGGGCTCGAGAGATGGCTTAGCTGTTAAGGCACTTGCCTGCAAAGCCAAAGGATCCAGGTTCAATTCTCCAGGTTCAATTCCACAAGGTGGCACATGCATCTGGAGTTCATTTCCAGTGGCTAGAGGCCCTGGTACACCCATTTGCTTTCTCTCTCTATCTCTATCTATCTACCTCTCTCTCTCTCAAGTAAATAAAAAAAATAAGAACATCTATGTTTTCCCAAGTTTGGTGGGTTGACTAAAAGTTAACCTTGACTTAAAACTCCTGTGGTTATCTTAGCATATCTAATGTACTGTGCACAATAGCAGAGGCTAGGAGAAGCCATAGACACTATACCTGACACATCTATTGGTAGATAAGAAGAAAATATGAGAAAAATAGCCAGGTGGCCAGGTTCCTCTGTTGGAAGGTGCTAGGTAAACTTATGAAGACGTAGCTCAGTGACACAGCACTAACATGTCAAAGGCCCTAGTTCAATTCCCAGTACTACTATGGATTTTATATATATATATGGAGAGAGAGAATAATATAATCACATATATACATATACATATATATATATGTATATATATATATTCATATATATCATACATATAACTCCAAACATTTTCTGTCTGAGACATCTTAATGCATGAAATATGTTTGCTACTAATTTGTTGTTCAATACCCAATTTATTAAAAATACAATTCTATGAAATATGATTTCTCTACACATTTGTACACCACTTAAACAGCTAATAAACCATAACTGGTAAACTTAATAAATTAGATTCAGCTATTTAAACATTGATTACAATCTTAACTAAACCCTTCTAAACATTTCAATGAAATCCCATATAAGCTTCATATAGTTTAAAAATAGACCAAACTCACAGTGATTTACTACCTTTCAATATATTTATAACTGTAGCAATGATCATTAAGTGAAATGAATAAAACTATGCTTTATTTCTTATTTTTGCAAAATTTCAGTAATAGTAATACTTTAAAAAAAACATATTACCTCAACTAGAGATTTTATATCTATAAGAACCTTAGTTAACAAGAACTTGCTGCTGTGTCCAAAATGATTCAAATTCAAACATTAAATTGGACAATAATTTAACAGACATGGTTCCCCTGTTACATATGTTGATTTTTTTTTAACTTTCAAGTCTTTTCCATGGGTTATAATTTCCTGTAGCTTAATGCTTTTTTCCCCAATTGATATGTGTGTTAACATTATTGGAATCTTATGATGCCATTTTAGTATCTCATTAGCAGCTATGGGACCATTTAGAGATTTTTATCTCCTAAGAAATAAGAGATTAAAACTATGCAGTCAAATTTCCTATTAAGATATTTGGCAAATCCTTTTTCTCACACAAATTATTGGACCTTTGGAATTATCTTGCATTAGCGTGTATATTCTTAGTGTTGCTTGACTTAACAATTCTCTACATTGAATCTTCTGTACTTTGAACGTTGAGCTTGGTACTGTACAAATCAGTATACGTTTAGTAGAAGAAACAGGCTGCCTATGCCATTGCCTTTAGCTATTTTGTGTAGCACCTCTGTTGTGGTCTTTTTGAATACAACCACAGACTCTGGGCTTAGAGGGACAGAGGAGTGTGGCAAGTTAATTCGGCAGTAGGTTATGTTTCAAGTATTTGTGTGGTGGTGGTGGGGATTCCCAAACAGAAGTCTCTTATTTTAGATGTCAAAAAGTTTGCTTTGAAAGACACTGGAAAACCAAGAAGCCAAAATAAAAGGCTTGTGAGAAACACAGAGTGCAATGTAACAAGGTGAGAAAAAAGGTGAACTGGTCAAGAAAAGGGTACTTCGCCTGAAAATTAGACAGGAAACAAATGCAGCGGGAAGAGAAGTCACTCACGTTTCAGGACAGGATGGGGGACAGGGCCAGCTCAGTGCTGTGAGGGGGAGAGCACATAAGAGAGATAAGTGAGTCCCAAGCAGACACCAGGACTTAACTGTTCACATTAGACACCCTCGTTTTCAGAGGACCACATGTGCATTACACAACGATCAGATTTATGAAGAACTGGATGAATCTTTCAGGAAAATTGAGTACTGCTTAGCTGAAAATACATTTTTATTAGTCTCTATTGACACTTATGTTTTCCCCAACAAAACTGTTTTCAAAAAAAGGAGGAAAAAAGCATGCATGTTAGCCGGTTCAGCTTCTCCAGTAGGGAGAAAACGATCTTTAAAAAATCACTTAGCTCCATTGACAAGTTTTCTCATCTATAAAATGGAGATTAAAATAACTATTTCACAGTGCTTTACTGAAGATTAAATGAAGCAATCTATGGAAGCACTTAATATATAGTGTTCGAATGATTACTATTGTTACTTTTAATCTCCAATCTTCTAAGAACTTATGTGCTATTTGCCCAAATGGCAGGCTAATCAGTGTGGGTTAGCGCCCCACAAGGGGGACGTGGAGCCTTGGACAGCAATGGGAAGAGGCCACTGACACAGAAAGTGACAAAATCTCTCCCAAGTGAAATGCTGAAATTCACAGAGGAAATTAACTTGGAGATCCTTGTGATAGACATATATAAAATTTTTTACTTAATATAATTCATTAATGTTAAAATCTTTTTATTAGCTTTCTCTTGTTCTCAAAGGTGAGTAGGTTTCTCTTTATTTTTACTTATTTATTTATTTACTTGAGAGAAACAGAGAGAGAAAGAGGCAGAGAGAGATAGAGAGAGAGAGAATGGGTGCACCAGGGCCTCTAGCCACTGCAAACGAACTCCAGATGCATGCGCCACCTTGTGCATCTGGTTTACGTGGGTCCTCGGGAATGGAGCCTTGAACTGGGGCCCTTAGGCTTCACAGACAGGCACTTAACCACTAAGCCATCTCTCCAACCCTGTAGGATTTTTTTTTTTTCTATTTGCTTGTTTATTTTGTCCCATTGGTGTGGTTGAGTTGTCATATATGTGAGTAGAGTTCATACTGGGACGTTTCTGTGTCTCATACCTAGCAAAATGAATGCCAATAGTCACTGTGTCTGTAAAATCTGTCTTAAGTCTATTAACTGGGCATCTACGGTATGTCAGATTGTTAACGCTATTCCATGAGAAAAACTGAGTAGTCTCTGCTTGTGGGAAATAACCAAGAAGGAACTAACTTAGGAAGTTGTGCTATCTACTGTGCTACAGAAGCACCAAGTAGGAAGAAAAGCACTCTGGAAGAAGTGATAGCTCCTGTCTGAGCCTGCTGGAGAGCCATCCCGACCCCCCCCCCACACACACACACACAAAGAATTGCATCATTCTTGAAGAGCCACCGGAACATGGAAGGGGTATTTGCACAGAGGCCTAATTTAAATTCACCCAGCGATTACCTTCATAGTGGGTCATCTATTTGACAGACAGAAAGTGATAAGAGATTTTGGAAAGTAGTATGGAGTAATAAATGCCAAATTTCAGAAACACTTACTCCCATTGAAATATACATGATGGACTATGTATGGGCCAGTGGAGATTTGATAATTTCACCCAGAGGACCTCCAAAAAGAAAAAGAGAGAGAGAGAAGCAGAGTAGATACCGGGGGATTCAAAAGAGGGTGAAAATAGCAATTCAGGACAGGCAAATTTTTACTGAATGTGATCATTGACATATGTCCAGAAGGGCCAAACATGGCACATTTGGGGGAAATTTACCCTAAAATATTAGAGTTAATGGAGCAGACATGAAAAATCAGAGTTAGAATTGTATCCTGTGTATGACTCACAGGGAACTCTAGAGTTCACAGGACAGCAATGCATGTTCCTGATGCAATGTTTCTTTGGGCTTCTAAGAAAACAGAATAGAACTGGGAGTGGTGGCACACACCTTTAATCACAGCACTCGGGAGGCAGAGGTAGGAGGATGGCTGTGAGTTTGAGGCCACCCTGAGACGACAGAGTGAATTCCAGATCAGTCTGGGCTAGAGTGAGACCCTACCTCCAAAAAAAAAAAAACAGAATAGAAAAAAAATGTTACTTTAGGAGAATCAAGCCTTGTCTTGTCCATCCATTCAATATCTGCTCGTCCATTCATTCTTCTGGCTACCAGCACATGAGACATGCCCAAGAAGACTTATAACTCTATAGCTCTCCTCCCCCCCCCCCCCCCCACCACACAGGTATGACTATTTGATACAGCTCCAGCGGTGGGAATTCACAGGAACCAGCAGAAAATTGCAATGTTTACCTTGCCTGATGTAAGCATTCCTCCTCTCTCTGGCTTCTGGATCCTTATAATTTCCTTTCTTTTCTTTCTTCCTTTTTCTTTCTGTCCTTCATTTCACCTTTTGTCTTTCTTTTCTTGCTTCCTTTCTCCACACACATGTGCACATATGGGCATGTGGAGGCCAAATGTTGACACTGAATGATACACACACACACACACACACACATATGCAAGCAGAGAGAGATAAAGAGAAGAGGGACAGAGAGAACGGGTGCGCCAAGGCTTCCAGCCACTGCAGATAGACTCCATATGTATGCGCCACCATCTGCATCTGGCTTCACAAGTGTACTGGGGAATTGAACTCAGGTCCTTATGTATTGAAGGCAAGAGCCTTAACTGCTGAGCCATCTCGCCTGCACTGAATGTCTTCTTGACTGCTTTCCACCTTATTTGTAAGACAGGGTCCCTCACCAGAACCCAGGAATGGCTGCTCTGGCTGTTTTAGCGGGCCAGTTCACTCCAAGAACCCTTTGGTTGGCTTGAAGTGAACTGCCACACCCACCCGGCACTTACGTGAGTGCTGGAAACCCAGACCCCGGCCCTCACAGTTGCCCCGCAAGCCCTCAGCCATCTGTCTCCCCAACCAGTCTTCCTTCCGCTGAGCTGGAATGAAAGGGTGGGTGTCACCAGTGGTCTCTGGGTGTTTCCAAGTCCTCAGGGTCTTCCTCAAAGGACAGAAGAAAGGCTCTTTAAGGATCTGGAGAGATGGCTTAGTGGTTAAGACAGTTGCCTGCAAAGCCAAAGGACACAGGCTCAATTCCCAGTACCCACATAAGCCAGATGTGTAAGGTAGTGAATGCATTCGTTTCCAGTGGCCGAGGACCTGGAATGTCCATTTTCTCTCTCTCTTTCTCTCAAATAAATAAAATAAAGTTTTTTTTTTTAAATTAACAAAAAAAAAGGCTCTTTAAGGGCAAAGCGACAGTAAAGGTTAAGATGCACTACCAACAGGCAGCGGGCCACTTGACTAGAGAGCACTCACCGGCACCAGGAATTGTTCTGGGGCTTCTCTTATAGGATTTTTTTTTGGGGGGGTGATGTGGAAATGAATCCGTTCTTATGGAATTTGGGTGATGTTTTGGTGTGATTGACAGGTTTGGATTATAAAACACTTGTTCAGCAGGGCATGGTGGCACACACCTTTAATCCCAGCACTTGGGAGGCAGAGGTAGGAGGATCACTGTGAGCTCGAGGCCACCCTGAGACATAGTGAATTCCAGGCCAGCCTGGGCTAGAGTGAGACCCTACCTCAAAAAAACAAACAAACAAACAAAAAAACACTTGTTCAATAGTGCCTGTTGGTTCTCGTGATTCATCTGATTTTAATAATATACATAATATATATTATAATATATATGCATTAGAAGTTAAATAGGGATTCCCCCTAAACGTGGACTTAGTGGACAGACACAGTTGAGCTTACTGCACATGCGCCCAAAGCCAGTTTAGGCTAAAAGGCCCCAGCTGTACCCAAGAATGTATTTGAATGGTCACTAAGGGGAGGAGGAAACTAGTTCACTGTGTGGAGTGGGCTGTATGTACAACTCAGTTCAGCGGGGGTGGGGGGCCTTGGTTGCCAACTGGTTGCTAGGTGCACCTGTAGTAGAGGGGTGTGTTTACTGCTTAAGCCGAGCAGCGTCCCTGGCGGCTGAGTGGTTCACTGTTCTTGTTGCCTCAGAAGCCAACGCACAGACGACCTGAGGCACAAAACTGCACACTCAAAGAGCCTGGCTCGCTGAAGAAACTGCAGCAGCACCAGACAGGGCAAGCTTTGGCAGCCTTGGATTTGCATGTATGGGACATACTATCCCATGGCTGGGCTTGTATTATATGACATGCGATCAAGAAACTCCTGATTGATATACGTGACTTACAAAGCCTCGAGAATGATGTTGACACACAGGATTTCCACTCAAGGCTGCTGTGGAGAGGGAAAATCCTGAGCAGATTCATTGTTACGAGGGCTCACAGGATGGCTTCATTTTTTTTTCGCCTCTCCTAATTTGCTCCCCGTCCTATCAGAGGGCCAACTTTTCCAGTGTCTGTGTCTTTTCTCCAAAACTTTGCTCTGGCTTTTCAATATAAAGTCAGCATTTCTAGTAGAATATTATAATTTATCTAATTTTATATACGGTCAGTGGGGAAGGCTGAGTTCTTATTAGGCTGTCATCAAACCATATAGGAAGAAGGATGCAGAGACACACCAAAGGTATTTTCAAGTAATTAGTTGGAACTACACACAGATCAAAGGGAAAGCCATTGTGCAAATGTCAGGCCATTCAAGGTTATTTCGCCTTGAGGAGATAATGTCAGGTCCCTGCTTTGGGTGCAAAGGAAGGTTTGAAAGTCTTCCTTTCTCTCCCCACCAAGTCCTTTCAGAAATCCTCCCTGATCTATACATTTTTATTTGATCTTCAGAGAAAAAAATAGAACACAAAGATAATATATATAAGTATTTATGTAAATGTATTTGTGTAAAACTAGTTTTTTAATGCACTATTGAGTATCTGGCTGTTAAAAGGAAAATACTGTGATGATGTTAGATTTTTTAAAAAGGCTTAATTTGGGCACTGGAGAGATGGATTAGTGGTTAAGGTGCTTGCCTGAGAAGCCAAAGGACCCAGGTTCCATTCCCCAGTACCCATGTAAAGCCAGATGCACAAGGTGGTGTATGTGTCTGGAGTTCATTTGCAGTGACTAGAGGCACTGGCATGCTTTCTCTCGCTCTTTCTCTCTCTTTCTCTCTCTCTCTCTCTCAAACACATAAATAAATAAATAAATAAATAAATATTTTTTTAAAAAAGAGCTTAATTTGGGGTGAGTGTAAAAGCACCGTATAAGCCTGATGACCTGAGTTCGGATCCTAAAACCTTACATGAAGCTGATGTGGTAGTGTGTAATCCCAGTGTTCCCGTAGGGAGATGGCAGAAGCTTGGGGGCCAGAAAACTTCAGCGTCCGCAGTGATGACAAAGAGACCCTGCCTGGAAATGAAGTGAAAGCTGAGGGTCATACACCAGACTTGCTCTCTAGATGCTGCGTGTGCTGCGTGTGCGTCATATTGTGCTCACATCCCCACTCTCTCTCACACACAAAACAAAATTAAAAGAAAATTTAAAAGTAAGATTCATTTTGTTTTGGGGGCTGGGGAGGTGACTCAATGGATGAAACTCTTGACGTACCAACATGACTGGACTTCACATCCCCTGTACCCTCATGAGTGCTGGGTGGGCATATCCATCGACCTGGTACCCCAGTGCTTGACAGGCAGAAACAGGGGCAAACTGGTGAGCTAGACTAGCCAAGTGAGTGAGCTCTGGATTCACAGAAGAGCCCCTGCCTCAGTCAATGAAATCGAGAGTGACTGAGGAAATCACCTGATGCTTCATGTCAACCTCTGGCTTGAACATACATACACACACATACAACACACACATGCACACACCCAAAAGAAGGTTTAAATTTGTACATGGAAAAGTAAGCGATCATCCACTTCATTATGCTTTCTTTGTCAAGGATATACCTACGCTAGATAGATAGATGATTGATAGATAGATAGATTGATAGATAGATATCTCAAATGTGACATCATTAATTTGATTTTGTTTGGCTGTGAATCCAGAACCTGGTTTCAACTTTGTGCCTCTTACAGAAATTGTCTTCACTGCATAACCACCTTTCAACTCTACTTTTATACTTTAATTTGTCCAAATTCAAAGTGCTATAGATTCCTCTGTGTATATATCTTTTAATAGGGGCTGGAGAGATGGCTTAGTGGTTAAGGCACTTGCCTGCAAAGCCTAAGGACCCAGGTTCAATTCCCCAGGACCCAAGTAAGCCAGATGCACAAGGTGGCGCATATGTCTAGAGTGTGATTGAAGTGGCTAGAGGCCCTGGCGCACCCATTTTCTCCTTTCTCTCTCTGCTTCTTTGTCTCTGTGACTCTCTAAAATAAATAATAAATAAATTTTTCAAAAAGATCTTTAATAATTCACTACCTTCCAAGGTATCATCTCAAGAAGCCTTTTTTTTTTTTTTTTAAAGTTTCAGGGAGAGATACTGAATAGAGAGAGAATGATCACAGCAGGGCCTTCAGCCACTGCCAACAAACTCCACACCCTTGCGCCCCCTTGTGGTGCATTGTGACATTGCGTGCTTGCATCACTGTGTCTAGGTACCGTGGGACCTAGAGATTTGAACATGAGGCCTTAGTCTTTGCAGGTAAGCGCCTTAACCACTAAGCCATCTCTCCAGCTCTCAAGAACCTTTCTCCCATCCTTCTAGGGATACTTACTCAGTAGGTTCTATAGACCAATCACTGCGAATCCAAACAGGTGGTGAGCACAGAGCAGGAGGCACAAAGGCTTCAAAATGCAAAGACATTTTATGCCTGCTTCACAGTAGTTCTCAGCATGTGGGAGAAGAAAGGAAAATTGCTCCCCACCACAGTAAGAGTGAGTACACAAATACCGACAGGGTGTGCTGGAAGCAGAGGGAGGGAGTGGCTAACTTTGAGAGTATGAGCCATATAATCTGAAAACAGCAGCCCAGTCAGTCCTAAAGGGTAGGAAGGCATACCTGCAATGAATTAGAGAAAGGAAATTAATTAGTTAATTTCTTGCTGCTATAAACAAACATCTGATCAGCAGAACATTTAAAAAAAAAGTTATTTCAGCTTATGTTTTTGAGGGTGTATAGTCCATTATGCAAGAGAAGGCATGGCAGGCCCAGCTTGTCACGTGCGGGTCAGAGACAGGAAGTGAGATCCCAATGGCTCACTTCCTGCAGCAATGCCCCACCTGCCGAAGAGTCTATAACTTTCTCAAATAGCGCTACTGACTGTGGACCAAGTGTTCATACACTTGATCCCTGGGAAGGAGTGTTTTACATTCAAACCGCAGCAGGAAGTGGGTTTATCCCAAGGATATAAAAAGGTTTCAAAGTATGAGATTTACAGTAGGTTAAAGGGAACTGCAACTAGCACGGGAAAAACTTATGGATTAAAAGACAATGATGGGGCTCGAGAGATGGCTTAGCGGTTAAGGCGCTTGTCTGCAAGGCTAAAGGAACCAGGTTCAATTCCCCAGGACCCATGTAAGCCAGCACAAGGTGGTGAGTGCATCTGGAGTTCCTTTGCATTGGCTGGAGGCCCGGGCACACCAATTCTCTTTCTATCTGCCTCTCAATCTCTCTCTCTCTCTCTCTGTCTCACTTTCTGAAATAAGCAAAAAAATAAATTTTAAAAATATCATTATAAAAACAGTCAATGATGAAGGATCTTGCTTATTTTGCAGGAAAATCACCCCCAAATCTATAGAGCTGTGTGTGTGCATGTGTATTATTCTGTTTATTTTTATTTATTTTTTATTTTTAGAGAGAGAGATTGGCACTCCAGGACCTTAGCCACTACAGTCACACTCCAAACACTTGCACCACCTAGTTAGCATGTGTGACTTTGCGCTTGCCTCGCCTTTGTATCTGACTTACGTGGGATCCAGAGAGTCGAACCTGGGTCCTTAGGCTTTGCAGGCAAGCGCCTTAATTGCTAAGCCATCTCTCCAGCCCTAGTCTGTTTTCTTTTACTGTAATGAAACACCTGAGTACTTGAAAAGTGGTTGATTAAGCTCACAGAACAGGCTCTGGTGAGTATCTCACAAAGGGTGGCATCACAGTGAAGGCCTGAATGAGAGGAAGGCCGCATAATAAGACAGGAAGCCAGAGACAGAGAGGAAAGCCAGTCTTGTGATCTCTCTTTAATTCAGCGACCCCACCCGCCCCCCCCCCCCCACACACACACAAAGATAGCTTCCAACACAGGAACCTTGACAACAGACCACATACAAGCCAGGGCCATGTGTGTGCGTATGTGTTCATTTCAGAGACATTGACCAGATAGGTCTGAAAACCTCCTCAAATATGGAGACAGGGTGGAGTTGCTGCATTGTGAGGCAGGAAGGCATGGTCAAACACATTTTAAGTTCATGAAGGCTGGAGGAAGCTAAGGCCATATTGTGAGGAGCTCCTGCTGCTGATGCCAGGAAAAAAAAGAAATGAGGGCTTGACAGCAGCAGAGGAGACACGTAGAGAAGAGGCATTTCCGGGACACTTTGGAAGGAATCCATTCCAGAGAAAGTGGTGCTATGTCAGAAAAGATGAGCCCTTTAAATATTTTATTTACTTACTTGTTTGAGAGAAAGAGAGAGAGGCAGACAGACGGAGGGAAAGGAAAGAGAATGGGCACACCAGGGCCTCCAGCCGCTGCGAATGAGCTCCAGACCCATGAGCCACCATGTGCATCTGGCTTATGTGGATCCTGGGAAATGGAACCTGGGTCCTTAGGGCTCCAAAAGTAGCATGCATTAATTGCTAAGCCATCTCTCTGACCCAGGAAAAGATGAATTTTTGACTCATTGAACTTAAGTAAGATAGAACTTGGAAATGTAAGTATTTGTACAAAGAGAAAACTCATGGTCAGACAGAAAAAGAAATTAGATATTTGTGCATTTAGGTGGTACAGGTAATACTCTTCACCTTTCAAATTATATTTCTTAGCCTACTGGAATCCTAGAGCATATTTTACCTTCATATGTGAAAAATAATCTTATTTAATATATTAAATTTAGGTTTGGAAAGATGGATCATTTATTAAGAGCATTTACTGCTTTTAAGCATGAGAGCTTGGGGGGCTCTGAGTAGAACCTGAGTTCTACTCTGCAAAGTACATTAAAAATAAAAGCTGGGGGCTGGAGAGGTGGCTTAACGGTTAAGCGCTTGCCTGTGAAGCCTAAGGACCCCGGTTTGAGGCTTGATTCCCCAGGACCCACATTAGCCAGATGCACAAGGGGGCGCACGCGTCCGGAGTTCGTTTGCAGTGGCTGGAGGCCCTGGTGCACCCATTCTCTCTCTCTCTCTCTCTCTCTCTCTGTCTCTTTCTCTCTCTGTCTGTCGCTGTCAAATAAATAAAAATAAACAAAAATAAAATAAAAGCTGGGCCAGGCATGGTGGCGCACACCTTTAATTGCAGCACTTGGGAGGCAGAGGTAGGAGGATAGCCGTGAGTTCGAGGCCACCCTGAGACTCCATAGTGAATTCCAGGTCAGCCTGGGCTAGAGCGAGACCCTACCTCGAAAAACCAAAAATAAAAATAAAAATAAAAATAAAAAATAAATAAAAGCTGGGTATGACCACACAAGTCTGTAACCCTGGTTGACGGAAGGCAGGGGCAGAGAGCAGAGAATTGCTGGGGCTTTCTGACTGAAAATAGCAGCTCTGACTTCACAGAGAAGTCCTGTCTCAAAGAAGCACATGGATGAGAAACATAGGAAGGCACCCGAAGTTCTCCTCTGGCTTCTATCTGCACGTGCCCAGCACACATACATCTGCAAACACACATGCATGCACCACACCTGTACCGCACATCACGCATACTCTACACACACACACACGCACGCACGCATGCACGCACACATACACACACACACACATACACACAACTATGAATTTTAATCCGTAGTTGACAGAAAACACTAAAGTTAATGGATTAAAGAATTCAGAGAGTTAGATTGTGTGGTAGCCTGCCCCATCATATTAATTTCAATTAACATATCATTTCTAATTGCCTTTATAATTTCCTAATAGGCAGACAGATTTCTCACAAAAATTACCAACATTTCTATTAGTCCTAACTGATAACGAAGAGCTATCTTTCTTGCCTTTAGTTCTCTGAAAGCCATGTCTTCCACTCATCCTTCAAAGGGCTACGAGTCCACCTCTAGATGGAGTCGATGATTCTAAAATTTTGGATTTCCTTCATCCACTCCGTTTTCCTTTTCACACACAATAAAAAAACATGAAGTACAACAACAGGCCATAATATATCAGTGTTACTGATGACTACTGTCTGGCTTCAAAGTCAGAGCGCAAAATTAAATGGAGGGCCTGAGAGCATACTTCAGTGGTAGAGAGCCTGTCTAGAATGTGCAATGCTCTGAGTTTGATTACCAGCACTGTAGAGGTGAAACAAAAAAATCTAAAAATATAATTGTATAAAAGTCATTTTTAATCTGTGTGTGTCCAGGTGTATGAATGAGGGTGCACGTGTGTCACTGCGTGTGTGCGGAGGTCACATGACATCCTTGGGTGTTGATTTTTCCACCTTGTTTAAGACTCTCTGCTACATACTCCAAGATAGTTGCTCCTTGCCTTTCCGAAGATTCTCCTGCTTCCATCTCCTTCCTTGCTGTAAGTACACCGGCATTACAGACGTATGTATGCTGCCCCATCCAGCCTCTTGTGAGTTCTGAGGATCCAAACTCACGTTGTCATACTTAAATAGCAAGCACTCTGACCCTCTGAGCCATCTCTCCAGTCCAATTTTTAACTATTTCAATTAACTGCCTGCAGCAGACAGGCCTCAGGTCAACGGGATGAACTTCCAAACCAGACACAGTTATGGAAGGAAGCGATTTATTGAAGCTTACAGATAGAGGGGAAGTTCCATAATGGCAGAAGAAGCTGGCCCCTTTCACAGGTCCACGTAGAGAGAAAACCAACCAACCGGCACAAGCTAGTACAGCCCAGCAACCTGCGGCCGAGTCCTAGCAGTCTGTGAATCTTTAGACTGGAATTGCAAAATGCACCCCCACACCTAAAGGCTGGGCCCACAGTGACCCCTTCTCCAGCAAGGTGGCTGCAGATCTAAATTATAAGCTTGAATAAACTCCTGAATCAATTCTGGGAGACATCCATTCAAACCACCGCAATGTCTTTCACACGGAAATGGTTTGTTACGTAGATTCCATCCTAATAAAAGGGAATGCTAGCATATCTCTGGCCTTTAGGTCGAGAGTAAACAAGCAAGCCAAGTTATTCAGGTCCTACCCAGGCTAAATGACATTTTGCAATGGCTGTCGGCCCCCTTCAGCCGACATCCCTCCTTGCAAGCTTTCTGTTTCACTTTTAGCCCTTAGTCGTGATGGAGAAAAATAAATAAATAAAAGTGCTTATCAACTGTTCTCTAAATAAGAAAACTCAAAATACTCACAGATCATCTCAAAATCGTTCTTCATCCAGAATAATCCCCAGTCTTTGACCTTTCCTCAAAGGGCCTTATATTTTTAAAACTTAGATAATCTCCTGAAACATTTCTGATGCTTCTCACATACCAGTGTTGGTTGTTGGAGCTGAAAAGCCACCACTTTCAACCTGTGTGAAATACAAGAAGAGTCACTGCTAATGAATGCCACAGTGTGCGTGCCTGTTGCTTTCGGTAGGATAGCATTGCCATGCTTCATTGTTCTGGTAAAAACAGACACTTAATTCATGAACTTTCCAACTGATGCACTTTCCTCCTGCTGTTGCAGAGTCCTCCTGAGGTTCAGGCGCCCAGAGTGGTCCATTTGTTACAGGTGTCCATGTGTGCTCACAGCTGACTGTTGAAATGGTCAGTGCAGATAAGTGAATCTTACACACACACACATACACACACACACGGCTCTTTGCAATTCTCAATAAGTCCCTCCCAAATTGCTAAATATCACTGTATTTCTCAGACCTGTTTTGCAGGCTGTCTTGTTAACCGCCCGAGGTATTAAGCACCAAGCCCAGGACTAACACTTCTGAAAGGCACTTGTTAACTGATGACCATCCGTTACTGATAATTTTCAGCTTCATGCCCACTTGAAATCATCTGATCGCCATCCTGCACTGGGTGGATGGTAAAACGGGAAACCAGCCTACTGAACAGAGGCTAATAAGACTTACTTAAAGCAATGGAAGCACCAGATGGGATGTTTAAAACAGTTATTAAAATATTGGAAAATTTGGGCTGGAGGGATGGCTTAGCCGTTAAGGCGTTTGCCCGCAAAGGTAAAGGATCCAGGTTTTAGTCTCCAGGACCCATGTTAGCCAGACGCATAAGGGGGCGCACGCATCTGGAGTTTGTTTGCTGTGGCTGGAGGCCCTGGCGTGCCCATTTTCTCACACTCTCTCCCTCTTTCTCGGTCAAATAAGTAAATAAATAAAAATAAAATATTAAAAAATATTGGAAAAAAAATTTTTAAAGACCATAAAGGAAGCTTGTAAGGAAATGCCATGAAATCAAGGTCAAGTTTAGTAGCCAAGTTATCAGAGTAAAAATAGTAAGAGTACAGAAAGTTAGGGCACACCTGTAATCCCGGTACAGGAGAGCTAGAGGCGGAAGGCTCCCAGGAACTTGCTGGCTAGTCAATCTAGGCAAAGCCACGAGCTGCAAAACATTCAGATTGGAGAGTCATAAGATTATGATTGAAGAAGGCACCCAGCATTGATCTCTGGCTCTCAAACACATTTACACACATACAAGCATGTATACACGCACACATACCACCACACATATATCCATGCAAAAAAAAAAAAAAAAAAAGAAAGAAAGAAAGAAAACAAAAGCACTCCACTTGGTTCTTTGAGACATGGTTTTTCACTGAACCTACAGCTTACAGATCTAGCTGGAGTAGCTGGCTAGTAAACCCCAGGGACTCCTCATCTCCTTCCTCCTCAGTGCTAGGTTTGCCCAACACGGCCAGCATTTCACCCGTGGAGCCATCTCCCTGGCCCCTGGACATGCTTTCTTCCACTTTTCCCCCTCACCACACTGTGTGCTGTAGGTGAAAGGCCTCTGGGCTGGCACCTTCCCTCCTGAGAGGAAGAAGGCTTTAGGAGTCTTCAGGAGGTGAAGCCTGGGAGAGCTGAGACGCAAAAGGTCACAGGATCACGCCCCAAGGTTACAGGAGTGGTTAAAAAAAAAAAAACTGTTGAGGGGCAGCTTTGAGCAGCGTTGTATAAGCAATGCATGCATTCGCTTCTGGGAGTGGGGGGATGGAGGAGGAAAGCTGAGGAGACTCAGGTCTGAGGAGAAGGTTGAAAGCCCCTCCCCAAGGTTATATAAAGGACAAACACCTGGCTGGAAAGAAGCTCTCAGAGCAGCCGAGCTGCCTGCACACTGGGCACTGAGTTCTAGAGACGCACTGTCCCTGCGTGGTCACCTGCGCTTGGGTGGCCTTTGTGCGATGCCACCTTTTGCTGGGCTCCGCCGGTGGGGGCTGGTAGTGCCGAGGGAAGGACCAGGCCCGCTGGTTCCTCCCGAGGGGTTGAGGAGGAGATGAGCATCCGACGACTCAGACCTCTCCTGGCCACCGGAGAGAAACCACACTGAGTCGGGAGTCTTGTCGAAGCAGGAACTCAATTTATTGCTATGAACAGTTGCCTATATAATGTTGGGGATGAAGGCGGGGATTCTAGGCCTTTGAGTCCCCTGTGTTTCTGTAAGCAACCCCTCTCCCTGCTGTAAGCGCTGCAGTTAGCTCCCCCTGCCGGGACAAACACCTGACCAGAACCGTCCTATGGGAGGAAAGGGGTTTATTTGAGGCTGGCAGTTTCCACGGGAAGCTTCACGGGGTGGGAAGCCGCTGGCTCACTTCCTCCTGCATCCACAGAAGAGACCAGAGCGGACACCAGCAAGCAGGGGCCGACACTGGACTCAAACCCACCTCCCCAAGGCACATTTCCTCCAGCACGACTCCGCCTGCTGTAGACTAAACAGGAATCTTTTTATTTTTTATTTTTTTTGTTTTATTTATTTATTTGAGAGAGACAGTGAGAGAGAGAGAGAGAGAGAGAGAGAGAGGCAGACAGAAAGGGAGAGAGAGAATGGGCGCGCCAGGGCCTCCAGCCACTGCATACGAACTCCAGATGCGTGCGCTCCCTTGTGCATCTGGATAACGTGGGTCCTGGGGAATCGAGCCTCGAACCGGGGTCCTTAGGCTTCACAGGCAAGTGCTTAACCGCTAAGCCATCTCTCCAGCCCTAAACAGGAATCTTAATCACAAATACCTGAGGACTACTAGGCCACTGGCATTCAAACCATCACAGTGAATGACCTCAATGAACTCACTGGTCCACCAAAATTGGATTTTGGTCGAGCCGTGCTTTGATCTGTTTGGGGTTGCTGTTGTTGCGTTGTTCTTTTGTACGTGTGTATGTGTGTGTGTGTGTCGTAACTGGTTGGGTGGGGGGATAGATGTGTGCATGTGTCTCCCCAGGGAAGAAGTCTGATGCCCCACTACTAGGCTGTTTGTTCTGGTCACAAAGGGGTCGTTCTATTCTACACCCTCTGTTCCTATTTGTCTTCGGCTTTATTTACATTGTCCCAACTTCTCGGCTCTTCCTGGCAAACATCGACTCTCCTTCCAAGCTCCTGCTCTAAGGACACTGCTGAGGACAGTTTCTGCAATCCGCCGGGCTAAGATGGATGGACCTGCTCAGCGTTCCTTCACCTCAGCGCTGCCTCTACTGCGATGGCCGCAGACGCCTCTTGCAGCCTGTGCTAGCCTGTGATTGCCTTGAAAGTCTCCCAGGATCTATAACAATAACTGGTGCATACTAAATGCATAATAAAAGTTTGATGAGCGATTCAATCTGATACATAATCAGTTTGCCATCTTGGAATGTTTATATGGTTCTAGAATCTTCAGATCAGCAATCTCTGACTAAAGTGTTCGATAAAAAAAAATGCCAGCAAAACTGATGATCTAGTGGAAGAATATGTAGATTTAAAAAAAAAAAAAGAGGGGACTGGAGGGATGGTTAAGGGATTTGCCTTCAAAGCCAAAGAACCCAGGTTCGATTCCCCAGGACTCACGTTAGCCAGATGCACAAGGTGGTGCATGCATCTGGAGTTTGTTTGCAGAAGCTAGCGGCCCTAGTGTGCCCTTTCTCTCTCTCTCTCTCTGTCAAATAAAGAAAAATAAAATATTTTAAAAATACCTTGAATGAAGAAGCAACACTCATTTCATTGTATGGCTTGTAGAAGCAGAGATTGCTGTTGGCAGAAGAGCCCATGGAGATGAGGAGATGAAGGAGCTTTGCCCTCCTCCCCCAAAGGTCGGCCAAAAGGAGAAAGGCAAGCTCAGCTCTGATCGCAACTCAAGGACTACATCCACCCAGAGGCTGCTGTGAGCCACGCCCACCCCGCACTTACCTTTAACATCTTCCCCAGCACACATGCATACTAGAGTGGAGTTAAGCAGAAGTTAGAGCCCTCCATCCTCTCAGGTGCTAACGATTTCATCTTTTAAACAAACAAACAAAGAATGAAGCCTAAACTGGAAAAATCAGATTTGTTTCTTTAAATGCTCCACTCGGTGGCTTTTGTTTCAAACGGGCAGGAGAAAGAAAGAGGTCCCAGGACGGCAAAGTTCTCAGCTTACCTACCACATTTTCTTCAGCTTCCCCAGAGCTTCCATGAGAAGACACCTTTCTTTGGTAGCGTTAGTAATAATATTTCAAGGGACTTGTGACTGGTCTTAGGTGAGCCATATCATATAAGTATAGACAAAATTGTCTCTGATTCATTAAGACAAAAGAGCTTTCGTTCTTTCAGTATTGTTTTGTATAAAGAAAATAAAATAAAGTGGGCCATGCAGTTTGGGATACAACAGACTTGTCAGTATTCTAAGGCAGTATACAATGAAGGAGAGAAAGAAAACCTTTCTCGAATCCACCCTCCCCAAATGGGAATATTCCAAGTAGCATGGAATAAGAACCTGTGACGGCCACAGACTCTTTGTGGGTCCCCCACCACCACCACACACTCGGAGACTCCTTGTAGCTGAAATGGCTATTTTCCCTGATGATAAATTCAACTATTTATGATTCTGTTTTATAGCTCACACTTTCCCTTTCTTCCTCTGTTGAAAAATCTCACACATTAATAAACATAAATGAAAAATATTTCTCATCTAAAATTAAACCCTATAGCTTTGATGGATCATTAAATCCCACTTACTGACTCCTTCTCTCTGAACTGATCCCAAGCTGTTGTGGTGGGCATGTTAATTTTGTAACCACCAGCAACCATTTTAGTTCAGTTTCTCTGACAGTGACTAGCAGAGATGCACTAAGAAAGAAGCAACTTGGCAGCGGTGGCCTTGGTATTTTTTTCTGCCCCAAGCAAGCAAAGAATACGATTACAGTGACCCTGAGCGGAATCAGAAATGGGAGGCTGTCTGCCCCCACCAGAGACTTGTTGAAGAAAAACAACTTTAAGATTCACTCTGTACCGGGGAAGCTGTGCTGTCCCTACTTGACGTTCCTATGATTTTGCTCAGTGTCCTGGGCATTGGCACCAGAAAAAAACGCATCTGAACTTCTGTCTCCTCCTGGCCATTAGTAACTGCTTGGGTTTGAATTGGGGAAGCTGCAGGCGCCCACTGATCGACAGACAACAGCGGAGATGCCCAGGGCGGCTTTCAATTTCGGGCTGAAGTTTTACACTGTAGGAAGATGCGGGAACTGCACCACGTGTTTACTTTACTTCAGTGCTGACCACGAGAAAGCAACTGGGGCCCCTTGCACCTGTTAATGCGCGCTTCTTAGACTTAGGTGACCGTGCGGCTGCTGATTTCAGCTAGCCCAGGGCCAGTCTTGGCATTTACCCACAGGAACAATACCGCTCTGAGAAGTCCTCCCCGCATTTGCACTGGCACGCCGCCAAGTCACACTGGGCGTCTGCACATTTTACCAACCCGTCTCTCCGAGTGCAAGGTCATGCTGGACAGGGGAGTCCCTCACCACTGAAGGAATCTGCTTCCTTCTAGGTTCCTCGTTCATTTGTCCTTTGGAGGCATTGTTTCTTCTCTGTACCTGTAATTTATTTTATTCTCGTATTCTCTCTCTACCCCTCCCCCTCCACCCCAGCACGAAAGATTGGCAATCAAGGGCGTCAGGGTGGCAGTTTTAGTTCTTCCTTTGTGGTCTCAACAAAGGGACAACAAAAAGAACAGAAGGAAAGATATCAGCAAGCCGCGGGTTCAAGAGAGACTCCCTGTCTCCATAAAGAAGGGGAACAGTGAAAGGAAGTTACCTGGCATCAACCGCTGGCCTCCACACACATGCCCACTCAACCCCGAAGCACATGTGCACCCACGTGCATGGAAAATATGCAAATACACAGGCACGTGTATAGCAAGATAATCTATTTCACTTATCAAATAGCAACATACAAATAAATGGTAGAAGGGGTTGTCCTACCCTGTGGTTCTTTGGCTTTGTGCTGAGCGTATCTACAGACTTAAGTACTCTCACTCCAAGGGATTTGTGACCCGCCCACTTGAACTCACCACTACCACTTGGAGAATGTTGGGGGTGATGGGTGGCGACCACCAACCTCTTTGAGAAGACCTCGTGCTACATCCTCCCTGCAGGTATGCCCTGTCTCTTTCCGGAGTACAACAGACGTTACTTTTCCATACGAATTACATTGAACGTGACCCTTTGTGACATACCTGAGCGATGCTCAGAGACATTTCTTTACTCGCTTTGCAAGTCTTCACTGTTTCCAGTGCAGGAAAGTTAAGTACCTCACTGGCAAAGGCCATGGGCTTCCTTTAAGTGAAGCTGCAATCTTGCTGGGTGGCATTCAATACATGCGCAGTGCTGGAAAATTTCCTCTGTTCAGATCATGGGAAGTGGGTACCTTCACATTATCTACCTGTTATAGTCACATTGGCAGTAAAATACCTTGCCCCGGCCCTTGGTGGGGCGTTGCTTTCTTTTGATCCATGATAGGAAATGAGCCAGCCTACTGGATCCATCTTGCTTTGGCCTCACCATCTGGAGCGACATGTCTCAGGTGAGCAGACACGTGAGGGTTTAATCCCTCACCACCTCCACCATGTGCCCTCTGCCAGTCACTTCTTCCCTCTTTGCCAGGAGAGGCATCCACATATGGTCTCATTTTTTAGTCTTGAGTACTTATACATTTCATAAAAAGATAGGTTTTTAACAATGCCCAGCATCTATCTATCTAATATATATAATTTGTTTTGCTGTCAAGTTCCCCAAGGCTTTTTTTTGGTCAGGGTCCAAGTTTGTAGCAGGTGTTGGGAACAATTAACAGAAGCATGGAGACCAGTGGTGGACCAATTATGAAATAATATAAGACAAAAGCTTGACATTTAAAAAAAAAGTCCGTTAAATAAACTGCACTTAAACCAACCATGGTGGTACACGCCTTTAATCCCAGCACTTGGGAGGCAGAGGTAGGTGGATCGCCATGAGTTCGAGGCCACCCTGAGAATGCAGAGTGAATTCCAGGTCAGCCTGGACTAGAGTGAGACCCCACCTCGAAAAAAACAAAACAAAAAAAAAAAAAAACTGCACTTCAGGGTCTGAGATGTGTCAGTGGATAAAGTTCTTGCCACACAAGCACAAGAACTGGAGTCCAAATCCCCAGGACACACCTAAATAGGTGGGTATGAAAGCACAGCCGTGATCCCACAACAATTTGGGAGACAGCTTGTGCTCGCTGGCTAACTAGACCAGCCAGATCAGTAAGCTCTGGGTTTGAATGAGAGATCCTGCCTTGCTAAATAAAAATGAGTGCAATCAAAGATACCCAACATCAACGTCTAGCCTACACACACACACACACACACACACACACTTGCACCAACACACACACACATACACATACAGACCACACACACGTATACAAAGAAAAAATTTACAAAACCCGCACTCAATAACTATCAGGAGTGTTGTGTGTAAAGTTTAATCTACTGCAATTCAACTTTGAAAATGGTCTTGGGCCACATGGATATATCCAAACTCTGTGTGGTCCACAGGCTACATCCAGCCCAAGATAGCTATGACTATGGCTCAACACAAAGATCATAAAACTACTTAAAACGTTACTAGTTTAAAACATTATTTTATTTTATTTATTTATTTGAGAGAGAAATGAAGCAGAGAGAGAGAGAGAGAGAATGGGCATGTCAGGTCCTCTAGTCACTGCAAACTAATTCCAGGCACATGCACCATCTTGCACATCTGGCTTATGTGGATACTGGGGAATCGAGCATGGGTCCTTAGGCTTTCAAGTGCCTTAATTGCTGAGCCATTTCTCCAGCCTATAAAAATATTATATTCGAGAGAGAGAGAATGGGCCTGCCAGGGCCTCCTGCCACTGCAAACGAACTCCAGATGCATGCACATCTGGCTTTCCATGGGTACTGGGAAAACAATCGTTGGGCACTTTACAAGCAAGTATCTTTGACTGCTGAGCCAGCTCCTGTTACTTTTTTTGTTTTGTTTTGTTTTGTTTTTTTTGTAACCTACGTGTGGTTCTTGAACGTGAACTTTGTAGATGACGACTTTATGTTGCAATGTCAAAAGGTTGACCACAACTGATAGGAGCATCAGTTCTTTTCAATATGTTTATATGCTTTCTTTTTGGTCCTAAAGCCATATTTGGTAGGGTTCTTCGAGCTGGAAAAGTGAGACATAGCTCAGATATGTCCAAACAAATGACAGAACCAACGCGTTCTGTCTGCTCCAGGTTGTGAAAAGGCCCATGCAGAGAAAAGAGCCGGGGTGCTCTGAGTGCCTCTGCTATTTGCAGAAACTTGCAGTCAGATGGAGGGTGTTGTTTTGCTTCTACGTGGGTGACTAACAGAGTTAATTGGAGCTATGCCAAAGAGTCTTCTTTCATATCAAAGTAGTTTGGGGAAAATTATATTTATTTGGATAGTTTCATACTTTGAGTTTTGATTTCATTTAAATCAGTGTGAAATTACAATTATAGATTTCTAGCTTATTCCATAAGAATAAATGCCAACTCACTTGTATTCTAACAAATAATATATGCCCAAGCATCTTGCCAATGCAGAATGACTAGTCCCAACTGTGCCCTTTGCATCATTTAATGGCAACAACAGAATCAATTGTTTGTACTGATATTCACTGAATATCTTTTAAGCAGAAGGTATCACTAGGTGCTGACATCATATTGTGAGGGAAATTTGGCTCCTGGCTGAAGAGGTCCCCATATTCTTTGTGGAAGCAAGTATACTAAAATTTATGAGAACTGATATAAAAGTATATATATATATATATATATATATATATATATATATACATACATATTATTTACTCCCCAACAAAGGAGTAATAGTTAATGCAGCCACTGACATTGTGAATGATCTCATATCATTTTCACTAAGTCTTCAAGCATCATTAGAAAGAAGGTAATAATTTTTCTTTGGGTCTTCTGATTCTCAGTCCGTTACTGGGTTTCTAGCAATAAGTATGCTACGGTGATAGAAAGAATATCAAGGGGGCTCTGGAGTGAAAAACGCTATCATTTTCAAAATGATCTGGCTACTTTGAAGAGGAGGTAAGTCATTTCCACAAACTTTAACAGCAAAAGAGAAAGAAACTGGAACAGTAAGAAAAAAAATTCATAAAGAAACACTAAAGTAGAACTGGGCGTGGTGGCGCACACCTTTAATCCCAGTACTTGGGAGGCAGAGGTAGGTGAATCGCCATGAGTTCGAGGCCACCCTGAGACTACATAGTGAATTCCAGTTTAGCCTGAGCTAGAGTGAGACCCTACCTCAGAAAACAAAACAACAGCAACAACGAAAAGAAACACTAAAGCAGAAAAGAGCTAGAACAAGTTCTCAAAGTTCCCTGAAATTAGTAGTCAGACCCAAAATGAACCAGGGTAAGTGGATTAATGTCTGGTTTAGGGTTGAGGTTGTTTTAGGTCTCTTCTCCATGAATCATCAAGGCTAAGAGCTCTCATTGAGTCTTATTTTCTAACAAATTGTGTCTAATTATTCATAAGAACATAGCTATGTTCTTATTCCTGGTCCTACTAATGAGTTAAAAAAAATCATAATCACCTGACCCTTCCATTCTTTTTTTTTTTTTTTTTTTTTTTGGCTTTCCTTGGGGATTATTGGGCCCTAGGTATCCTGAAGAGAAGTTATAGAAATCAGATAAAAATGAATGGATGAAAGCTGGAATAGTTAGGACCACCACAAAGACTTCATGCAAGTTGTACATACGTGATGAAAGAGACCAGAACATGGATAGGACCGCATCTCCTCATGACTTCTAACCCTGTCATAACCTGAAGTTTGGCAGCCTTTGCATCTCAAAAGGGTCAAGTTTAGCCAAGTCAAAAACTGCCAGAGAGGCTGGAGAGATGGCTTAGTGGTTAAGCACTTGCCTGTGAAGCCCAAGGACCCTGGTTCAAGGCTCATATTACCCAGGACCCACATTAGCCAGATGCACAAGCATCTGGAGTTCGTTTGCAGTGGCTGGAGACCCTGGTGTGCCCATTCTCTCTCTCTCTCTCTCTCTCTCTCTCTCTCTCTGCCTCTTTCTTCTGTGTCTGTTGCTTTCAAATAAATAAATAACTATATTTTTTAAGTGCCAGAGCCTCAGACCATACTATCTTTTATCATTTTGTCACACATCATATATCATTTTAGTCTGTGGAAGAGGTGACATTACCCCCACGAACATCCTGGCTTATGCATCTTACAGTTACATACCCATACAACGCTCTACATCTGTGCTTCATTGTGAGGGTCAATCAAGATTCCATGCACTCTTTCTGACCATGGGCTATCATAGTTCCAAAGACTCTTACAAATTCTGATATTAAGGTGAGATGGCTTAGCAGTTAAGGTGCTTGCCTATGAAGTCTAAAGACCCAGGTTGGATTCCCCAGTACCCGTGTAAGCCAGATGCACAAGGTGGTGCATGTATCTGGAGTTCACTTGTAGTGGCTAGAGCCCTTAGTGTGCCCATTCTCTTTTTCTCTCTCTCTCTTTCCCTCTCTAATAAATAAAAATTTTAAAGAAATCTGATATTAAAGCAAGACTTGGTGACTACTAGGCTCCTATGGCTTTTGCATTGTATTAAAAAATAGCCAATCATCTCTAAGTTGTTAAGAGGTAAAGTTATGAAGTTGCATATTATGTAGGATTTTATTTTCCTCATTTGGTATATTATTATAAATGTTTTTGCTACTCAATTGATACAAAGAAATCAGATAGATAATAATGGGAAAAGTTTATGTTGCACAGTGGCTGGACCAGGCACCTGAAGATGGATAAGGAAAGTATAAATATTAATGGAATCTGAACTAAAAATGAGTTTCCACCACTCTGTCCCCAGCTCTTCACTCCAGAGCCAGTAGTCTTACCCCATGGAATCTTCTGGTAGGTATGGATGTAGATGACATGAGGTCAGCCTAGATCATGCCTCAGCTTCTCTATCACAAGACGGAAGGGTGAGGGTTCTAAGGAACGATAAGGGACGGTTCAACACACCCACCACTGCAGCCAAGACTAACTCGGGCATGCAGCCATGATTGCTCACTTGTGCCAGGTTCTGGCATGCACGACATGGCTTGGCCCTTTCTTACTTTTCACGGGATCTCTAAACCAATTTCAAGATTTATTTCTTTTGGACTTAACACTTTTCGTGATTTATAAGTACTTTGCCTAATTTATGGCTGTAAGATGATTTCTTATTTGCGAATTCAATCACTGTTTCTATGGCGGGGCCTTAATGTTACAATAGCATGATGTTCGCAGATTTTAAACAAAACATACCTGGTAACAACATCTGAACATGTTATACATTTTGGTTTTTATTTGATTTCTTTTCAAAGGAAAAAAAAAAATCTTAATCATGGTCTGTAGGAAATTCTCATGCATGGGGTCTGATTTCTTTCAGAGAGATGATGAGATTATCCCAAACTAGAGTCAATGATATTTCTTTTTTTCTTCTTATTAAGAACTTCAATACGAAAACGTCCGGTAAGTTCATTGTGCTCCTGACGTCTTCTTTTGTCCCCTCTCCCCCACCCCTGCCCCTGGAGGACCCTCCTTTCGCCAGGCAGTCCTGCCTCTGTTCTGTTGTCTCATTGCTGTTTCCTCCTTCATCCTCCACGTCAACATGCCAACGGGCTCAGAACCACGCTGGTCTTGTGAGAGTATGGGTGACCCCTGTGGAGACTCAAACCTCAACAAAGTGAATGGTGTTTCTGAGTAATATGCCGCGTTGAAAGACGGGGAAGCAAGACTACAATGCAATTCCGAAAGCCAGGACAGCTTGAGCACGAGCTTTGGGCACTTGGCTTTGTAGAGGCGTCTTTGGAATTAAGATTTATTCCTTAAAAGGTGGCTTCCATAGTCCTTGTGGTAGTTTAAATGTATGCCCCTCCCCCATTGACTCGGGTGTTAAAATTAAACTTGTAACTTGAATCTCCAGCTGCCTGGATAGAGGAGGTGTCACTGGGGGCTGATCCTGGGGTCCAGCCCTAAGGTGTCACTCGGGATGGGTGTGAATTATAGCACAAAGGTGTGGAGAGCAGTGTAAACACTGAGGTTTTATTCCAGCTCTGTCCTTCCAATGTTTTGAAAATTCTTTTACTTTTTTTCATATATATATATATATGTGTGTGTGTGTGTGTGTGTGTGTGTGTATGTATATTTATATATGTATGTATATATATTTTCATATATATATATATATATATATATATATATATATATATATGCTTTGTGTGTAAGAAAAAGAGAGAGAGAGCTCATTGGTATGATAGGGCCTCTTGCCTCTGCAAAGGACCTCCAGATGTATGAGCCACTTTGCGCATCTGGCTTTATGTGGGTACAGGGGAAGAGAAAATGGGCTGGTAGACTTTGAAAGCAAGCACTTTTAATTGCCGAGCCATCTTGACAGCCCCCACCCAATTATTTCTTTATTCCTATTGACAAGTTAGCAAAAGTTCTTGTCCAAAGTATTTCAGTAAAGCCATAATGCTATTAACCAACACTATTGTTTATAGATATACATATCAATTTGTAAATTTTATGTATGTATATAATTTGTATGTCCATCTGAGGAGTAGAAAATTTATATCTTAATTTTTTTTCCATACTATGCTATCCTCATTTCTGATACTGGCTAATGAAGAACAAATACTTAATCCGTATTTCATTTGATAGATTCTTTCATGGAAACCTGAAGCCTGAACTGAGGTTGGAATTGAAATGTTTCCAAGGCAAAGATTCAAGATTCACTTTCATGCTTGGAAAAAAATTGTGACTCAGTCAGACAAAATGTAAGAAGATGAAACCAATTAAAAATAGTGTAAACCATGCTGCATACAAGTAGATTTTCTTTTCCAGAGGACACGGCTCTCCACTTCCTACACGTCCTCTAACAACGCTGACAGCACAGCACGTGCAGTTTGAGTTCTGCTCACCCAGGGTTGTCATGGTATGAGCCAGTGCGAAAGTACAAACTACAGAGGTTCACCTGAAAACTGTCTCTAGACTCTTCTTTATGGGGGAGGTCTAGGTAGGGTCTCACTCTAGCCCAGGCTGACCTGCAATTCACTATGTAGTCTCAGGATGGCCTCGAACTCACAAGGATCCTCCTACCTCTGCCTCCCAAGTGCTGGGATTAAAGGCGTGCGCCACCACGCCCTGCTGACAACTGTTTCTAGTTTTGATTACTCATCTTCACAACACAAAAAGCTTAAAGTATATGTGGGCTTGTTAAAAAAAAGTAGAAATAATACTTCAAAGAGGAGATAGTTCTCATTTTCAAGAGATAGTGGAATAGCATGGAAAATGGTATCAAAACACATCTTGTAACATGTAACTATGAAATACTTTGAAATATCAGAGGGCATCGCCAAAATTAACACAAGTATAGTGAGACTCGCATGGTTGTGATGATATATTAATTATTGTACTGTGGGCAATGGTGTGCACACAAACGTCACAGAAGAGGCAGAGTTTAGGACAGAGATGGGAAAATATGTAACAGTTGAGAGAAACATGTCAGATCACATATTGTGTACTTAGGAGAAATTGTTCTTTACAACTCCCTGGTTTTATAATGAGGAAACAGATAGTCAATGAGACGTGATAACTTTCTCAGGGAAACCCAAACTTGTTAGAAAAATGGGGAGCAAGAGTCTGGGGTTCTTCCCATGATTGTGAGAATAGCGGCTCTCTGTTCAATCAAACCCACAAGAAGTTCTCAATCTCAGATGGGATGGTTTTATGTCTTGTATTAAGAGGGCTTACATGTCGTTTTAGTGTAAAATTTAAATCCAGAAATACTTTCTGTTAATATATTTTATTTAATTTTCAAGTCTATTTTAAAATATTACATATGCTTTTCCAATTAAAACACACCATTTATATCTTATTAACTTGTAGACAATTATGACTATGCCCAGGACGATTTATAGAATGACTAACATACTCTTGCAACTGTGGGGGACATTTAGATGGATACATGAGGAATTATCTTCAAATTTAGCTTGATTGCCTTTTTTAAAAAATTAATTAATTAATTAAAAGGTCTTATAAAGCCTAATTTCTCTAGGTGGAAAACATTTTTCTTATAGCCATTAACCCACTTTTAGCATTCCTATCTTCCTGCAAAAAAAAAAAAAAAAAATAGAACTGGAAATGTTAAAACTGCACGATTACTACAAAGAACCTCAGATATTGAGTTAGATGGAGCAGATCGCAAGAAAAATAACTCCCTCAGCCTGTGTTATGAAGGGGTTAATTATGAGAGTGGAGATAAGGTGCTCGTCCATCCGGGCACTTCATCAAGCCATGGAGTCAGGAAACAAGAGAGAACAGATGAAGGGGCCAGGGGTAATAATGATGGCAAGTCATGATTTCCCTAGAGGTGAGCTGATCTATGGCCATAAGCAAAGGAAGAAAAAAAAAAAGGCGAGAAAGTACTGTAACATTACCTTGGAGTACTTAACAGACTCGAAAGCAGTAACCCTGTGTCAGAAAAGGCCCATCACCCAGCTCGTTTTAGGTAAAAGAGTTATGCCAAAGTACAAGAGGGGAATGCAAAATTCACATATGAAATTAAACAGCTGAAAGGTATGATTTAACAATGCTCAAAACTCAATAAGCCAAAGATAAACAGCAAATTAGATGACTCAATGTCAGGAGGAAAAAACATCTTCCATCGATCCCATCGTCAAAAATTAATCTGGCTGAGAATGCCCTGTGCTCCAATCCCCGAGCTGATGAAGAGTGGAGGGATAGAGTAAAACCTATGTAAGCGCGTTTCACCTTCGGGCTAGACCCTGATTACAATCTCCTGTGAGACATTTCAGCATGAAGCGCCTCTCATGTTGGGACTGCAAAATTAAATTGCGATCAATACTTTACAAAAATAATTGGGGAAAAATGTTCAGAAGTCGGAGCTGCACTGTGTGGCCACAAACATATGAAAGTTATTTTTTTTCCCCTACCTTTCTGGGGGTTATTCTTCAGGATAGATCAGTTCAAAGGTGTCTCTTGACAATTGTGTTCTTGGAATCCTTTCGCTCACCTTGTTAGGGAATTTTAAAAGCAGAGCAGCATTTATGGTTTACCAAGAGTGGTATCTTGTGGCCGTATTCTCTATTTCCTTTCTTTAGAGTACTAATCTAAACCCATAAGCTCTTATCTCTTCTCACTTTGATGTTAATTTAAATTTCATTGCAAATTAATTATTATCCTTAGACAGAAAAGACAAAAACAAAGGCGAGTGTATTCGAAGAAAACCACACACACACACAAGACTTGGTAATTTTTTTTTTTTAAATTTGCCTGACATTTGATTCTAAATCTCTCAATACCTTTAAGTGCTGAATTCTGTGGTTAAATTTAGGGTAAAAGGTATTGAATCAAACTCTTTACTGCCTTAAGCAATGCTTAGTATTCAGTTCTGCCTTCTCCACTGCCTCTGAGTAAGTTCTTATTTTTGGCAAAGATTTACTTTTTTAATCCATAAAAAGAGGAGGAAGTGGAAATGTAAATGCTTATGTGAAATTCCTGCCTCTTCAATAGGTGGTCATTTTTGGCTTTGTTGTATAGAGTGTTCAAAATATTGTACTTTTATAATTGCATTTTTGGAATCAGCATGAGTCTTGCTGGATTCGTATTTGTGGCTCAGCTCTTCTGACATGACAGTCCACTGATTTCCTTCACACAAGTCTTTTGTTGTAACCACAGTCACACATGCAGGGAAATTAAGCAGCTGCATCAAAAATACACCATACAAGGGGCTGGAGAGATGGTTTAGTGGTTAAGGTATTTGCCTGCAAAACCAAAGGACCCCAGTTCAATCCCCCAGGACCCACGTAAGC
The DNA here is from genome assembly GCA_036346955.1 of Dipus sagitta. Classification (NCBI taxonomy): domain Eukaryota; kingdom Metazoa; phylum Chordata; class Mammalia; order Rodentia; family Dipodidae; genus Dipus; species Dipus sagitta. The sequence goes on along the minus strand of CM070789.1, from coordinate 11,768,867 downwards.
GAGATGCACAAGGGGGCACATATGTCTGGAATTCATGGCTGGAGGCCCTGGCACGCTCCCTCTCCCTCTCTCTCTCTCTCTTTCTGCCCCTCTTTCTCTCTCATATAAATAAATAAAATGTATTTTAAAAATTAAAGAAAGGGCTGGAGAGATGGCTTAGCGTTTAAGTGCTTGCCTGTGAAGCTTAAGGACCCGGGTTCGAGGCTCAATTCCCCAGGACCTACATTAGCCAGATGCACAAGAGGGCGCACGTGTCTGGAGTTCGTTTGCAGTGGCTGGAGGCCCTGGCGCACCCATTCTCTCTCTCTCTGCTTCTTGCTGTCTCTCTCTGTGTCACTCTCAAACAAATAAATAAAAATAAGCAAAAAATTAAAAAATCTTTAAAAAAATTAAAGAAAAAAAGAACACACCATACAAACCTTACAAAAGTAGGTGGAACGTGACTACTAAAGGTTGGTGGGGGAGGGAAAGGTCCCTACAGAGGCCAAGCAAAGGCTTGCCATATTTCTAGGGGAGGAGAGTGTTGTGTTGAGCGCTGTCCTAGAGTGAAGAAATTGATAGTGGACATAAGTGTGGAAATGACAACACCTTGTATTAGATCCCAAACACTGAGGATAAGGTGACTGTCAATAACAAAATGAAAAGCCTCCTCAATGAAAAAGGAGCAAGGAAGGAGCATTGTTGGTCAACCCGAAATGACATGGAAAAGTTTCATGATTTAACTGGAATATAATTCCAATTTCAAACTGGTGTCTACCCATCTTTCTGCGTGCACTCTGAACATCTGTTCGATATTACTTGCATTAATGCTAAGTGAGTTTAAGTCAATCAAACCAGAGGAAAGGCAAAAGTCGTCCCCCAACAACCTGTTCAGTTTGTTCTAAAAATTCTGTTTCAGAGAAGGCCTGACCACTTTCCGATGCCTTGAATACTCCCCACGTGAGTGGCCTGCTGTCCCTTCAGCGGTGGATCCAAACCTCGCTGTCACTTTGCTCTTAACAAGGCGCCTTGTTGCTTCGTTGTCTGTGCGCCTTCTTCAGCGCTTTGAGTAAGAGGCCAGGCACCTGGAGCAGCCAGGAAGAGAGCGCCAGAAACCATTCCAGTCAGATGACATACGGGAAAAGGCAGAATCGTAGGACAGCAGGAAGAGTGACTGGCAAGGGCTAAAGGGGGTGAGTGGGAGGGATAGAAACGGTTTTAAGGCAGAGAAAATACTTTGCATTATTCGGTAATTGGGATACATCTTATAATACATTTCATTTGTCTAAACCTGTAAGATAGACACCAAGAGGAGGATCTGATTTAAAATATGGCTCTTGAGGACTGGTAATGTGGCTTGCCTGTTAAAGATGCTTGCTTACAAAGTCTGCCAACCCAGGTTCAATTCCTATGACACCCACATAAGCCAGACGCAAAGAAGTGGTGTAAGCGTATGGTGTTTGTTTGCAGTAGCAAGAGGCCCTGGTGCATCTACTCCTTCATCCATCCATTTATCCAGACATCCATACATATACACACACACTCTCACACACACACACCAAATCAATGAAACTTAAAAATATAAATTAAAAGCAATTTTTAAAATTAAATATCATTAGCCAAGCGTGGTGGCGTATGCCTTTAATCCCAGCACTTGGGAGGCAGAGTTAGGAGGATCATCGTGAGTTCAAGGCCACCCTGAGATTACATAGTAAATTCCAGATCAGCCTGAGCTAGAGTGAAACCCTACCTCAACCCCCCCCCCAAAATTAAATATCACTTTATGTGATAATGATTTATCAATACAGGCAATGAATTTTAATAAATATACAACTTTCACAGAAGATAAGGGTAAGAGGACAAGGTATCTATCTACGGATTGGGATGATGAGATGTAACTGTCTCTCAGTTTTTCTGTGATCCTAAATTGTTCTAAAACTGAAGTCTTCAACTATTTTTAATTTAATTTAATTTGAGAGAGAGAAAGAAAGTGGCAGAGAGGGGGTGAGGAAGGAACGAAGAGAGAGAATTGGCACACCAGGGCCTCCAGCCACTGCAAACGAACTCCAGACACATGTGCCACCTTGTGCATATAGCTTTACGTGGGTCTGGGGAATTGAACCCGGGTCCTTTGGCTTTGCAGGCAAGTGCCTTGACTATTAAGCCATCTCCCTAGCCATTAAACTATTTTCTAAAGAGTTCATACTGTGGGCACAATGGAGATGAGGAAGACAATAACACAGCAAGGTTGGGGGAGAGAGAAGAGTAACATGGGAGCTTCGTGAACAACTCAGGGGTCAATGCCCTCTCACTGGTCACTCTCGAAGGTTTCACATTCTAGTCATTCACATGACTAGAACTGATTTAATCAAAGTTTCAGTTCAGACATACATTCTTCCAAAAAAAAAAAAAATTCTCAGAATCTCAACTCCATAGTTGTTATTTTAACCCTATGTTTATATTTATTATAACAGGTACTATATTAAATGTCTTCTGTTTTTACTAATTTGTGTGTATGCGTATGTATATGTGTGTGATGTGTATGCATGGGCACACATGTGTCATCACATGCATTTGGAGGACAGAGGACAATCTTGACTTCTCCTTCCACATTCTTCGTTTGAAAATATTTTATTTGTTTACTTATTTAAGAGAGTGTCGTGGGGGAGGGGAGAATGGGCAGGCTAGGGCCTCAAACCACTGCAAACGAACTCCAGACACATGCACCACCTTGTGCATGTGGCTTATGTGGGTCCTGGGGAATCGAACCTGGGTTCTTAAGCTTCACAGGAAGGCGCCTTAACTGCTAAGCCATCTCTCCAGCCCTCCACCTTCTTTTCATACAAGATTTTTCTTGCCACTGCTGCTTGGAAGCTTCTATATTTACTAGCTCTGCCTCCCATTGTCATTGGTACTGTGGGATTTCAGACGCACGTGTTTCCGACTGTATGTGGATGGTGAGGAGGACTTAACACTCACTGGCAGGCTTGCAAGCAAGTTCCTTTAACCACTGATGTTGAGATATACTGACATCCTTAAGGCAATGATAGGACACATTACTATGCCCACCGTACAGATGAGGAGGTTTGGATTCAGAAGTTATGCGAGATCTTTTCCAAGGGCAGATGTCAGTAAGTGGTGAAGCTAAATGGAACCCCAGCGTGATTGGTTACAGAAGTCTAAGCTCTTTCTGCTATGACGGGGCACCTGCTCACTGCCTGTGATGGAAAGTGACACAAAAATTAGAATAGTTTGCTGTGAGTTTCTATTTATTTATTTAGTCAGTTATTTATATTTTTATTAACAACTTCCTTGATTGTAAACAATGATAATGCCCTCCCTCACTCCACTTTCCGCTTTGAAACTCCAATCACCATTATATCCCCTCCCCCTCTCAATCAGCCTTTTATTGGTATGTCATCATCTTTCCTTCCTAGATGGCTTTATGTAGGTAGTGTCAGATACTGTGAGGTCATGGATATCCAGGCCATTTTGTGTCTGGGGGGAGCACGCTGTAAGGAGTCCTACACTTCCTTTGGCTCTTACATTCTTTCCACCACCTCTTCCTCCATAGACCCTGAGCCTTAGAAGGTATGATAGAGACACTGCAGTGCTGAGCACTCTTCTGTCACTTCTTCCCAGCACCATGAGTCATCCCAAGGTCACTGCCATCTGAAAGGAGAAGATTCTCTACCAAAAGTGAGACTAGCATTAGGATATGGGGATGAACATTAAGAGAAGTGCTTACTGGGCAGTTTGATGAGCATAGTATATACATTTAGCCAGACAGCAGCAGACATTACAACCCTAGGGCTCATGACTACCCCTGTTTGTTTGAGATTTTCAGTATCAGGGATGTATTCCCTCCCATGGAGCGGGCCTCCAGTCCAATTAGAGGGCAGTTTGTTTCTACCATTACAGACATGCCACTATTGTACCCGTTGGCTCATTTGGCCTGGCTGGCAAAATATAAGGCTTGCAGTATCCACTGTTGAGTATCTTCACTGGTGATTTCTCTTTCTCCCATTGAACTGCATACAAAAATGGCTTTTTCCAGCTTTCTGTCAGCTGGTCTACATGGAGGAGGTTATCAGCTCAGTTCCAGCAGGATTTCTCAGTGGCCTTGCAGCCCAAGTATGTGGAGTCTTCACCAATAGGGTCTTACCATCTATTCCTAATGGGGAACCAAGGCCCTTGGCAATGGCCTATAATGTTTTGGGGGCATCAGGGACCTCCTTGGCCAACACCTCACTGGAAGGTATCCCATCCCTGGCACTGAAAATTTTCTACTAACAATCTATGGCCCCTGGGTGTTCCATTGTGCTGTGAGTTTCTTAATCTTATCTACCCTATTGGAAATAATATCCAAGAATTCTCAGTTTAGCTCTGGTTCTGGCATAAAACCTGATCCAAATATTTCCCAAAGAATTAGACATTTAACAGTCTTGGTCCTCCATATGGGAAATATAGCCTCTGTAGGGTTAAATTACAAAGGCTCTGAAAAGAGATACAATCTAAGCCACTTTAGTTTTGTTTTATTTCCCAGCAATGAGGGTCATTTGTGAGCTCTGTGGGAGTGTCACCATCTGTCCACACCAAAACCAGGGAGTTCCACTTGATAGGGAATGCATCTGTTATTTAGATAATGTCCAAATTATACTTATTAAAATCTGTTTAAAAGATGCTAATTGAGCCAATGTGGTGGCTCACATCTACAGTCTCAGCACTCTGGAGGCTGAGGCAAGAAGATTGCCATGAGTTCAAAATCACCCTGGTCTACACAGTGAGTGTCAGGCCAGTCTGGGCTATAGAATAAAACCTTGTCTCAAAAACACAGCACATTATAACCATGCAAAAACATAGGTATTCACTGAATTAGTTGAATTTTCTATATTTCAATCAGTCTTCTGGAAGGAGCAGATAAAAATAGGCAAGCTATTGAAATTTTAAATATATGTTAGTAAACAAAATAGATTCAATAATGCAATAATTTTGGATAGCAATAGCTATAATTAATTTAAAAATTCAAAATAAATGAGGTAGAGTAAAGCAGAGACAGGGGGCTGCATCAGACTGTCCTGTCACAGGTCATAGAAGCTCTCTCCTCTTCAGTTAAGGCTTGAGTAGTGAACAAAAAGAGGAAGCAAAAATATCAAGACAGATTTGTTTTGTTTTGTTTTTCTAGGTTGGGTCTCACTCTAGCCCAGGCTGACCTGGAATTTACTATGTAGTCTCAGGGTGGCCTTGAACTCATGGTGATTCTCCTACCTCAGCCTCCTGAGTGCTGGGAGTAAAAGCATGTGCCACCACACCTGGCTTTCAAGAGAGATTTTTAGTCATTGCTTCTCTTAACCAGTTCTCAGAGCGAAAGGGAGAGAGAGGGTATGGTTGGAGGAGATGAGTGAAGGGTGGAGTCAGTGGTACCCAACAGGCAAGAGAGAAACTCATGGGCCAGGTAAGAAGTTTGGATTTTGCCTTAACTACAACAGTGAAAATGTTTTAGGATAACCTAAGAGAATACGTGGGCTGGGTGTTCACTGTGAGAAAATTATCCATACTTAGGAACATTCTTCTGTGTTGAAGGGCTCCATGTGGGCTCGTGGATATACCACTGCATAAGAGCTAGTTGTCAGACTTAAAGGATAAACACTTGATTATTTTACATTACATCAAATGAAAAATGCATCTCTTAGGTGAAATCACACACCAGTAAGGACTTGGGAATCTATTTATAAAACTGAAATGTCCAGGGCTGGAGAGATGGCTTAGCGGTTAAGCGCTTGCCTGTGAAGCCTAAGGACTCTGGTTGGAGGCTTAATTCCCCAAGACCCATGTTAGCCAGATGCACAAGGGGGCGCACGCGTCTGGAGTTTGTTTATAGAGGCTGGAAGCTCTGGCGCACCCATTCTCTCTCTCTCTCTCTCTCTCTCTCTCTCTCTCCCTCCTTCTCTCTGTCGCTGTCAAATAAATAAACAAACAAACAAAAAATTTAAAAAAAATTGAAATGTCCAGATGCTATTCACTAAGAAGAGCTTATCAGAAAGACAAAAAAAAAAAAAAAAAGAAAGAAAGAAAGAAAGAAAGAATGAATGAATGAATGAATGAAAGAAAGAAAAATTCAAAGGACATTGTAACTCTCTGATTTATCTCCACTTTGCTTGGAAATCTGGAAATGAGGAAGTTCATTGGGGCTAAAGCTTTGACCCTCTAGCGCTCAGGTGAATCCAAGCCAAGTTTGCCCTTGACTTTCTCTCATGGCCTTTTCCCCACACTTAAGTCATCTACCTTCTAAAGTAAATAACCTTGCATTAGATGTGGCCTATTCAATCAGATGGCTTTGAAGGTTGCTGGCACAGAAACCACTCTCTTTTCTTCCGGCAACTGCATCAGGCCTCTTCTCAGGTATGTGGTGTTCTTTCAGCTTAACAGCAATTCCATTCACGAGTAGATCCTCAGCCCCTCAAGCCGAAGAGCAACCAGAGGGGAGGGAATGTAGAGTGAGATCGAGTGACTGATAAATGTTTATTGAGATTTTTGATGCTGAAAATTAGCCACTCTTACTAGTGGGAAAGGAAGGCATCTTTGGAAGTCGTTGACACACGGGTATCTTTCCTTCCTCTGAAACTGCTTTATCTCACAATGTGACCACGCCACTGCAGATTTTAGCCATGACGTGACCTTTCTTAGACTCACAAGCATGTGGTGGCTGAAAGAATCCATTCCTGATATTTATTATTTTAAAAATAATGTTCCAATTCTGATCTCTTATCACACAGTGGCTCCTCCCACCAGTCCTATTGTCTTATCATATTCACCAGGTTTATTCTGATATCAAAACTTATGATGTGACTAGCAGTTGCAGAATGAGAAGCATCTTATGAATTGTGTAACCCATTTCCCCAAATTGAAGATACACAATTGACATTCTGTGAGATTAGACAATGGTAGGAGCCAGGTCTCCTGATACCCAGTTAAACATCCCTTCCACGTCTGCCCAGTGCTGCCTAGTCTCTCAGGTACATGATATTGTCTTTGGCATATTTTCAGTCACATAGACACAATGGTGGTTTTATATGATACTTGTCTTGAGTAACCTAATGCAAAGACCAACTCAGGAAACATAATAGAACAATACTTTGAGATAGAATGTTCTAGACATGTCAATCACTTCCAGGTGCCTCAGACGTAGCCTGAAGCAAGATGAGAAGGACCTCGCTGAATCAATGAGGTCACGAGACCCAAGTACCGTTAGAATCTAATGGCAAAGATGAATGTTGAAATGAGCAAATAAAATTCTCTCTTTTAGGAGCGGTGGTGGTGGGGTGGGGGACATCAGCAGTGAGAACTAAAACACAAAATAGATTATGAGGGAACTGTAAAGTTTATGCAAGCTGAAGTTAAGAGGAAACAGGAGAGATGGAGAAGAATCTTGGTTGGTAGAAGGCGCAGATATTTATATATTTCCACACAGCTTGAAGGAACGATGTGAGTGATGGTAATAAAGAGGGAAGAAACATGCAGAATTGACCTCACTGTTCACTGGTAAAAGAAGTAGACCCTTGGGGTCGGGGGTCCCTGGCAATGTTTAGAAATAGACCAGAGAGTCTTAAATTCAATGCCCCCACCTTGATTCTCATGATCTTATTGCTTTCCTATTCCCAAGTATATTTCATTACCTTATTTCATTTGAGGCTTTTAAATTGTAGTTTACCTTATGTATGCATGTGTATGTGTGTGTGTACGTGCTTGTGTGTGTGTGCTGTGGTGTGTGTGTGTGTGTGTGTGCGCGCACGCACAGATGCATGCACGGATGAACTTGTGGATGCCAGAGAAGAATGTCAGGTATCTTTCTCCCTCACTAATTTACATGTTTCCTTGGGACAAAGTCTCTTACTGAACCCAGAGATGACATTTTTTTCTTAGTCATATTGGCTCACCAACAAGCCCCAGCAATTCTCCAGTCTCTGCTCCCACAGGGCTGGGTGGGCAGCTTGCATGGTCACATCCACCTCTTTAGGAGGCTTCTAGGGAATCTCACACAGCAAGAATAAGGCCCTTTCAGGCCTTCACGCTTGTGCAACATGCACTGCTACCTGCTGCGCTTTCTCGCCCAACGCCCCCACCCTGTTTTGCTGTTGTTGCTGAGATAGAATTTCATGTATCTCAGACTACTCTGGAACTTCCCGTGTAGCCAGAAATCACCTGTGAACTGCTCATCCTGCCTCCAGCTCCCCAGTGCTGGGACGACAGGTGTGCACGCTATCACCAATCGGTGGGGATTGAACCCAGGACTTTGTGCTTGTTAAACAAGCGTGCTACCAACTGAGCTACATGTCTGGCCCAACCAAGTACATTTTTGACTACGGCCTAAGTTAAATGACTCAGAACCATTTCTATGATTTCAAGAAAATATCTTAACAACAGCAGATAACATGTGGCACCACTGGGCACAGATGGTACCCACTGACTTACGAAACAGGCTAGCTTTTTGAGGAAGTCCAGTGATGCTGTCTGAGCTTGTGTTGAGCTCAGGCCCCAGCCAGGGATCTGGCATGGATGTTTGCTATATATTTTTCTTTTGTGACATCTATACAAGGAATTCATGTATTAAGTTTATTCAATGGGGAAAAATTGCACGACCAAGTGTTTGTGCTAAGTAATGAAGTAAAATCACAGTAGATTGGAAAATAATCTGGAATAATAAACATTTTGCAATTTTTAAAAAATAACTTATTTTTTAATTTATTTAGATAGTCACTAGAGAGAGAGAGAGAGCAAGAGAGAGAGAGAGGGAGAGAATGGGTGCACCAGGGACCTCTAGCCACTGCAAAGGAACTCCAGACACATGCACTACCTTGTGCATCTGTCTTACATGGGTTCTGGGAAGTCAAACCTGGGTCCTTAGGCTTCACAGGCAAGTGCCTTAACTGCTAACCCATACTTTAAGTTGTTTTTATGTTGTTTTATTGACAACAGATATCACAATGAATCAAAAATTCAATAAGAGGGCTGAAGAGATGGCTTAGCAGTTAAGGCGTTTGCCTGCAAAGCCAAAGGACCCTGGTTCAATTCTCCAGGTCCCACGTAAGCAGATGCACAAGGGTGCACATGTATCTGGAGTTTGTTTGCAGTGGCTGGAGGCCCTGATGTGCCCATTTTCTCTCTCTCTTTCTGTCTCTCTCTCTCTCATAAATAAATAAATAAATTATATTATTAAAAAAATTCAAGAGCCGGGCGTGGTGGCGCATGCCTTTAATCCCAGCACTCGGGAGGCAGAGGTAGGAGGATCGCCGTGAGTTCAAGGCCACCCTGAGACTCCATAGTGAATTCCAGGTCAGCCTGGACTAGAGTGAGACCCTACCTCAACAAACCAAAAAAAAAAAAAAAAAAAAATTCAATAGGAGCAATTACCATTGTTACCAAATGGTACTGTTATATTTTCTAATACAGCAGCATGTCAGAAATATGATTTTTTTAAAAAGTTAATTCAGCCGTGCATGGTGGCTCACGCCTTTAATCCCAGCACTCAGGAGGCAGAGGTAGGAGGAACACCATGAGTTACAGGCCACCCTGAGACTACATAGTGAATTCCAGGTCGGCCTGAGCCAGAATGAGACCCCACCTCGAAAAAACAACAACAAAAAAAAAAGTTAATTCAATCACTGATGTTTGTTTTTAATTTAAAAATGCCTATTGTTCTCCAAAGATGAGATTATCCTATGATAATGATGCTTAGTTGAATTTAGTTTTTACTGTAACCTATTTTACCTCTATCACAAACCTTTTAACCAGCAATTCCTCCATGCATACTTCAATGTGCATGCCCGACCAATGTTTAAGGAGGCAAAGGATAAATGCAGCTAGAGGGGAAAAGAACCAGCAAACTAAAATTATAGTAGCTATTTTAGTTTCACACTGATAAAGTTGTAGATTATTCTGTTTAAAAAAAATAAATAAACTATGACCTGAATCTCAAGAAAATTCTTGAAATCCAAGTAGCTTTAATTGTTTCTAAATAAAAATGCAGAATGACATAAATCCGGAATGGTTCCTAGGCAATGTATCCTTACAGGTTAAATATGTTTTGCCCCGGAGGCAGAAGTTCATAGGGGACAGTTAACAAGAGGAATGAAATTGGCGATCCCAGCTAAGCCAGGGTGCATATTAACAGAGATCACCACACTGTCCCCGAGAGTCACCCTGTCTGTATCTTCAGGAAATTGTTGCTAAGGAGGGGAAGGGAAGAACAACAGAAGAGCACCCACATTATGGAGAAAGCACATTAATAAGTCTGCAACACAGAGAGCCTTCTCTGGATCCAGTCTTCTTTGCATCCTCTGGTAGTCTTAGGAACAAGAAAGGAAAAAAAAGTCACCTCATTTCTTAGCCTAAAGTGGGCACAAGTAGCAATAACCTTTAGGAATGACGGGACGTTTCATTTTACTGTCTCTGATATTTTGTTACTAGAGAAAGAAAAAAAAATCAACATTTCGTTTTGTTTAAAAAGTCAGCACCCAGAATCATTGCCAAATTTAGCTTCTTGACAGCTAAAGAGTAAGAGACAAAAATGAGCGTAAGTATGAAAAGGAAATACAAGGAGAAAACTCTAATCCTTCAGGATGCAAATGAAATCTATGTTTCTGTACTATAAAGTGTAGTAGAAAGAAAGAAAGAAGAGAGAGAGGAGAGAGAAAGAAGAAAGAAAGAAAGAAAGAAAGAAAGAAAGAAAGAAAGAAAGAAAGAAAGAAAGGAAGGAAGGGAGGGAGGGAGGGAGGGAGGGAGGGAGGAAGGAAGGAAGGAAGGAAGACGGAAGGAAGAGAGAGAGAAAAGGGAAAAAAGGCCAAAGTCATGGCTATTAGCCCCAAAGGGGCCAGTTAGCTGGACTCAAATTCAAGGCCATAGAATATATCTATTTAACTTTGCTCCTGGCAGTCAATTACATCAATGACCATCAGGAGAAACAGAAAAGTATCTTCTTGGTGCCTGTTTTAGTATTGCCTGACATGTTAAGTTTGACTATCACAATTGTCAAACTATGTCTAAAAATTAGAGGCAATCCTAAAATCAAATCACCTTTGAACTTAAACTTTTATCCATGCCTGCTAAATAAGCATGATATTTGCAATATACAACTAGGAAACTCTTTTGCAGGTGGAACTTTTTTGTATTTATTTATTTATTCCAAGTTAATACCAGATTGTCTACTTTTTGCATCATGGTGCGTACTGAAGGTTCTATGACATGGTCTTCCAAGAAACACAACTACTGCCATCTTTATCATAAGAAACTTCCAGAAGAGACTCTCCAGGCCTGTTGTACCCTCCAGAGAAGGAGAGGGAAGGGGGAGGGTCATGAGACCCTCACCTGAGGAGTCAACACCACAACCTCTGCTGTGGCAGCCATATGCAATGCCACAATGCTCTTCTAGTCTCAGTGGAGGAAATAAAGTATATAGAAGGCGAACGATCAAAGGACAGAAATCGCCACCTATTCAGGTACAGGGGGGATGTCATGACCTTGGGATTAGGCTTTTCTGTATGGCTGCTCTGAGGTCTCTGTGCTTCTGCAAATAATCCATTGACCATGCTGTGTCAGAAAGCAAAAAAAAACTCATTGATTCACCAAGGTAAACTTTAGTGCAATTGGCCTTTAGTTTGCTGGGGTGCCCTGCATCGAGGAGCAAGTGCCTGTTGGCTTTTTTCCCAGAAAAGAGTACATGCAACACTGAGGTTTCTCTCATTATAGTATTAATTATTACAAAAATAAAGCTCAGAAATGTCATATTCTACAATCATGGAAGATTTGAAAAATAGAAACTATTGGCTCTGATACTCTTGTTTTAAAATTAATTCCCAGCCAGATATATTCATTAGTTTTCTTGGCTGTGTCATCAATAGAACCAGGAGGAAGTCCCCAAAACTTACTTTAACTCCAGCTGTGGTTTAACTTTATTGTTTCTGCATAATAAAATGTAAAACTATTTTATGATATCCTTTAATAATTAGTTTGGGGATTAAACAAAATTGCAGTCAAAATACTATGTGAGAAGTTGATGTGATTCTCAAGAAAATGTTTCGTATACATTTCAAAACTGAAAATTAAAAATGGAAAATCAAGTTTTGCATGCTGATAATGTGATGGGTGACAATACCAACTGTGAAATTAACAAAAATAAAGATGAGCATGTGAATATTGCAATTAAAATACAGTTTTCTGTTACATCCGTAGCCATGTTTGTTCAAATTTAAAAAAAAAAAAAAAACTTGTAGAGCTAGAGAGATAGCTTAGTACTTAAGGCACTTGCCCGCAAAGCCAAAGGACCCAGGTTCAATTCCCCAGTCCCCACGTAAAGCCAGATGCACTAGGTGTCACATGCTGTCTGGAGTTCATTTTCAGTGGCTAGAGGTCCTTCCCATTCTCTCTCTCTCTCTCTCTCTCAAGTAAGTAAATAAAATATTTTTTAAAAACACATTTTTATAACTACTCTTTCTTGTATTTTCACAGTGGACTATAAAAGATTATAAGGAAAGGCCATACTTTCCTGCTGTTCCCTCATCCTTCCCTCCAACCTTTCCTGCTTTTCATCTCCTTCCCTGCATCTGCCTTTAGTACTTAAGGGAGATAGGCTCCCTGTCATACTTGGAGAACAAGCAGGAACCCCTAGCAGACTGAGCAGAGCCCTGTACACATTGACAGCTTTCCCAGCTGTTCTCCAAGACAGCAAGAAGAAGCGAGGGCCACATGGGTGTTAATGGTTTCAATGTGGAGTTTCCCCCACAGGCTCGTGTGTTTGAAAACTTGGTACTTGAACTGCAGTGCTATTTTGGAAGGTTGTAGAGTCCTTAGGAATTAGGGATGAGTTGGAGGAAGAAGGTCGCTGGAGATGGGTTCTGGGAATCATAATCAGCCCTGGCCCCTTCTGGTCACTCTCTCTGCTTCCTGTCAATCACGAGGTGAGTCGCTCCACCAAGCCTTCCCACCATGAAGGGCTGAACCCTCTTTTAAAAAATATTTTACTTTTATTTACTTGACAGAGAAAGAGGGGGAGAGAGAGAGAGAGAATGGGCACGCCTCCAGCCACTGCAAAGGAACTCCATTCGCATGTGCCCCCTTGTGCATCTGACTTACGTGGGTCCTGGGGAATTGAACCTAGGTCCTTTGGCTTTGCAGGCAAATGCCTTAACTGCTAAGCCATTACTCCAGCCCTAAACCCTCTTAAGCAGGGAGCCAAACTAAAATTTCTCATCTCTAAGTTATTCTCTTACATATTTTGGTCACAATGATAAGAAAAGTAATGAATACACTGAATATCTTCAAGGTTTGTGTGAGAAAAAAATAATAAATATTTATTAAGGGGCTGGAGAGATGATTTAGCTGTTAAGGTGCTTGCCTGCAAAGCTAAGGGGCCCAGGTTCAATTCCTTAGGACCCACATAATCCAGATTCACAAGGTGACACATGTGTCTGGAGTTCATTTGCAATGGCTGGCGGCTATGGAGTGCCCATTCTCTATATATCTGCTTCTCTCTCTCTCTCTCTCTGTTCTCTCTCTCATAAATAAATAAAAATTTAAAAATATTTATTAAGGACTTGCTATGGGTCAGCACTGTATGAACCCTTGTAAATAGATAATCCTTACATAGGTGAAGAAATTGAGACCCTGGGGAAGGATCTTAACCTGTCTAGAAGCTCAGGTTAATAAGAGTTGCAAACTTATGTTTACCTCATACACTTACTTGGTACTAGGGTTGGACACAAAGATCTGACTCATTCCTTTGTAAGTGTACCAAAGATGAGGACTGCAAAGACAACTATTGTGGTGGTTTGATTCAGGTGTCCCCCATAAACTTAGGCATTCTGAATGCTACGTTCCCAGCTGATGGGGATTTGGAAATTAATGCCTCCTGGAGCCAGTGTATTGTTGGGGGCGGGCTTATGGGTATTATAGCCAGTGTCCCCTTGCCAGTGTTTAGTACACTCTCCCGTTCCTGTTGCCCACCTTATGTGGGCCAAGGGGTCATGTCCACCTTCTGCTCATGCCATCATTTTCCCCTGCCTTCGTGGATCTTCCCCTTGAGCCTATAAACCAAAATAAACCTCTTTTTCCCACAAGCTACTCTTGGTTTGGTGATTTCTACCAGCATTGCAAACCTGACTGCAACAACTATATAACCTACAGAAATGACTTTAATCCTTATTTCTAGGAAGATTACTTCAGCTACAAGAGATGAATGCAGTCAGCACAACTGAATGCAGGAGACCACATGATCCTATAGGTGGACGTGTGATGAGAGCACACTCAGACTTGGATAGACGCATTTAAGAATTAGTGTGCAAGATCCATGACCTGACATGACTGTCAGTTCAGGTACCCCGACATACACCTATCTCAAATGTATCTAAAGAGGCTGTTAATCTCCTTCATTGTGGCATAAGCTCTAAAGATTACCGAACTCTCCTACTGAATGTCTAAGGCTCTGCCTTGACTTACTTTACATGATCAATACCAAGGAAACCAAGCTTGATGATGGCAATATAAGACCGATTATAGAGTTGATATAAGACTAGAGAAAAGTGACACTAGAATGATAGAAGAAAAGGAACAAAAAAATATGACAATAAAAGAATGAACTCATACAATCTCCATTGCTTGTGTATTCACATCAGTCCTTGCATCCCCCATGAAAGGGGGGGGGAGCAGGTCTTAATAACCAACTACATCATAATCATTAATCAGCACTGTCTTAAGGCACTGAAATAATTTGCAATATTATATTTTGTTTCTTTTGAGCAATCATACTAAAGGGTTAATCAGCATTTCTGTGCAAGGAACAATGGTGGTTAGCGGAATGGTTTTTAAAAAGCAGACAACAAAAAAAAAACAGCTTCAATAATTCATATTAATTCAAGTCTTATGGTTAATGAGGCAAACAGAGTGCTCTCTGAGGGGACAGAGCACAGAGCAGCAGCACCAAGAATCTTAAAACCACTGTTGGCAAAAGATACTGCAAGTCCAAAATACCCCCCAACCACCCACTATTCACACTTTACACTGGGGATAAACTTAATATCTCTCTGATTTTGCAGATGGTAAGCTAAAACAGTGTGTGCACAATTACAACACAGGCAAGTAACTGCTTATACTCTCCTTTGTTGAAGTACTCAGCCATCACGGTGTCATGTGATATACCTGAAATTTTCCCTGTGCAATGCACAAAAACAGTGAGCCTATGGTCTGATCTACACAGCCCAGAAATTAAACTGTCTTTGGCCAAAAGATCTATTTTAAATTGGAAACCAAATTACGGATTATATTAGTGAACAGACTGATGAACGCACAGTCTGAATTGTTTAAAAAGATGACGAATTCACCTGAGGTGAATCTGGTATAGTTTAAATGCATATTAATTTTACTAAAAATTTATTGGGGAATACCTATGTAGTGGCATGTCAAATACTTTGCCAGGGGCGGACTTGGGATAAAGATTAAAATTTCCCCTAGATGTTGTGGCTTACTCTTGGAATCTCAGCATGTTTGAGGCTGAGGCTAGACAGTAGCAAGTTCAAGGCCAGCCTGGGATACATAGTGAGTTTCAGTCAACCTAGGATACAAAGTGAGACCTTGTACTCATACCCTCAAAACAAAACAAACAAACGAAAACCGAGTAAGATTTTCTAGAGAATCAGATTGTGGTTATCAGGGACCGGGAGTAGCTGGACGGAGGCAGGCGATGGTACGAGGATGGTTATCACGCACAGTCGGTGATGCGGGGTGACAACTGCTGTTCTACATAACGGAAAGAGTGACTGTGGTTAACAATGAATTACAGATCTCCAGGAGAATTTTGAGTGTCTTTGTTTCAAGCCAGAAGCACCTTGAGAAAGGAAAGAGTTTGTTTTGGCTTACGGTTTTGAGGGGAAGTCTATCATAAAGGGGAAATCAAGGCAGAAGCAGAAAATAGGAAAAGAAGGAGAGAGGAAAAGAGAGAGAGAGAGAGAGAGAGAGAGAGAGCACAGGACTAGGCTATAATGTCTCAAGGCCCACTTCTAGCGACACACTTCCTCCTGCAAGGAGCCGCTTCCTGACGGTTCCACAACCTTCCCTGACAGTAGCAACAGTGGGGAAAGAGAGTATCCAATCATATAAGGATACTTTACATTCAAACCACCAGTCCTTGCCAAAAAGAAACATGTCTAAGGTGACGAATACGCCATTTACCCTGATTTTATCAATTCATATTGTATACATGTATCGAAATGCCTCACTGCACCCCTTTAATATGTACAATGACTATATGTCTATTAAAAACAACAAGGAAAAAATACTGGGCTGGAGAGATAGCTGAGCAGTTACACACCTTTCCTGTGCAAGCATGGGAGACTGAAGGGGCCAAGGACTAGGCAGGTTCAAATCTCCAGAACCCGTGTAAAGAGCTGAATGTGGCCATGCCCCATGGTGTGTGTAGCTTAAGTCCTGTGGGGAGTAGAGACCAGAGAATCAGTGGGGTTGAAACCAGCAAGCTCCTGAATCAGTGAGAGACTCCATCTCAAAGAATTACATACAGGTGAATGGTGGAGGGGGATGCCCAGTATTCTCTCTAGCTCCCACAGATGAGTCCACTGGGTACATCGTGAGCACACACGCATGCATATGCCACACATCCCACACCCCCACCACACCAAGCCTTAAGCACGCACCACGTTGTGTGTACTACCTACATTCAAACAAACAAATACAAAAATGATTAAAAAAAAAAAACAAGAATAAAACTTCCTCTCTAAGGTCTGAGCTATCAGATCTGAGAGTGAATATGCTTTTTGCTTTCTGTAAGTTAATGTAATTTTTCAGCTTCCGGTGGGAACACAGAACTGTGAGGGAAGTTGTGAGAGCCGAGGAGGGGCGCTCAGCTTCATGCAGGATGGCTGTTTCTGAGTTTAGTAAATGATCAGAAAGAAGGTGAAATTGTGTCTGTAAAATCATCCATTTATTCATCACCACTCGGCCATTCATTAGCTCGCCAGCTATGACCAGGGCTTCTATTAAGTATCAAATACTTCATAAGGCTTGGGAGACATAATGAGGGTCAGGTTGCTTACAGTCTGTTGGGGAAGGAAACTCCAAGTCTGCAAAGATCTCCTCTCTCCACCATATAAACACACACACGCACACACACACACATACACACATAAAAACATGCAGAAGCCTAAGAATGGTCATTTCATGAGTGGAGCACAGGTTCTGTGGGAAAGGGGAGAATCTAATCCATTCTCCTTTTCTTCTGCTCATTCTTCCTGCCTTCTGTGCTGAGAGAGAGAGAGAGAATGAGAATGTGTGTGTGTGTGTGTGTGTGTGTGTGTGTGTGTCCAGACACTTGTGCCACCTAGTGGGCATGTGTGACCTTGCCACTTGCCTCATGGTGTATCTGGCTTACGTGGGATCTGGAGAGTCGACCATGGGTCCCTAGGCTTCGCAGGCAAGCACCTTAACCACTAAGCCATCTCGCCAGCCCTTGTCTGATATCTGAACCAGTGAAGCAACATCCTAGCTGACCTTTTCATCTCCAGTCTCCAGAACTTCCAAACCATGCCATGGAATTCTTTCCTGGAGAGGCTCTCACTGTTGGGATCAACTCCTGAGCAAGGAATCCAACACCTTTCATAAACGGGCACCTGCTCACTGACCCACTTCCCCTCTACCCTACCCACAGATGCCCTTCCCATAACTAATGCTCTTGTCCACCAAACATCTTGGCCCCATGGTATCTGTCAAATTCTCAAGCCTTGTTCCCTCTGCTTCCCAGATCTGAAGTGCCCTGCCTTGACTTTGTCCAAAGAACACTTCATTGTTACTCAGGACTCTCCCTTCGATCCACGCAGCCTGCACAGGTGCGTGGTGTATATGCTACAAGTCCATAGCCCACGCGATCTAAGTTTCCATATTCTCTCACATTTGTTTTCGTTAGACCTTCAACCTCTGGAAAATAGCAACACTACTTTTTTTTTTGTTTCAGCACTATAAGTATCTTGTACCCTGTCTGATAATTAGGACTATTCAATGCCTACTTGTCTAACTAAATAAGTAATGATTGGTTCAGTGTTTGATTAGGATATTTGGGGAGACATCCTAAAATTTTAACCTCTATGCCATTACTTAACAAAAAAAAAAGGTGGCTTTTTCATATATAATAGTACATTACATATTGACATATATATTGATATATATCATATATGATATATTGATATCTGTTACGACTATTTAAGCTCTGTTCTGTAACACAAAAGTGGCTGTGGCTACTATGCAGATAAGTGACCCTCTGTTGCTCCACACGGTGGTCCCAGGAATGTTTGCAGGGAGAAGGCCAACAGACAGACTTCTTCCTTGCAGACAGACTTACTGTCCGTTATCAAATACGCAGGCTCTAAAACTCAGCATCATTTAACTGTCACACAATCTACTGTGTGTTCAGGTGTCCCCTGGGTCTCTTCATGGCACTCTACAAAAATGGGGCTCAGAGACTAGGAACACATGTTGATCGGCCACTGTCATTACCATGAGTAATAAAGTCCTGTCTCGCAGTTCTTCTGTCACCTCCCACGCAATAGCATTAGGCAACTTATTAGCTTGCAAGTGGCATTAAATGTCAGACCCTTCACAGTTTTTGACAATTTTTCCTATATCATGCTTTTAAATAATTATTTAAGATTGAAAGATTTTTTTTTTTCTGTAAAGATCTCAGTTTCGCCTTTTCTTGGGAAAGTAGAATTTCTAGCGACATTCAAGCCGTGTTTCTGGGTGGCAGAAAATAGCAGTTACTGAGTGGCAGCTGTCTCCACTAGCCCCACAGCTCCGGGGCGTTTCCTGAGCAGTCATTGTTTCATTGTTTATAGTCTGGTTTCTGTGGCTCCTGTGAGCATTTGAGTTTGTGACCCTACTTCAGGCAATAACGTGTCGGCAGATGTATGTAGTAAGCATGGGATGAGATTAGGTCTCTGTTTTAGAAAGACAGTTCAGTAGAATTGTTAATAATGTTAGAAGTTACAGCGAAGGTGTCTAGAATAAAATGCTGCAGGAGTAACAAAAAATATGTGAAGCAACCTGAACTAACATAATAGCAAAAAAGATAAAAGCGATTTCGTGTAATTTTCAGGACTTGGGGTCATAGTGCTATCTCATATGTAAGAAAACACAGTGTATTCTGAAAGGGGTTTTGGCTTGAATGAGAGTAAAATAATTAAGTACTTCATGTGGTTTTGATGGCGTAAGAAAGTCTTTGTTTTTTTTTTTTTTTAATAGAGTTGCACCTGGCTGACCCGGAATTCACTCTGTAGCCCAGGCTGGTCTTGAACTTACAGCAATCCTCCTACCTCTGCCTCCAGAGTGCTGAGAGTAAAGGCTGTATGCTATTATGGCCCGGCAAGTAGGGAAGCCTTAGTGAAGACTTCAAGACTGACAAGTTTAAGGAGTCTAAAGGAGACTCGCCAGGCATGTTAGTAAGCAGTTGAGTTTTCAGCCCTTGAACAAATTGTCTATGACTGGGCCTCGTGGACTACATAATGCCTAATACACTGAATATAAAAGGCTGTATGGGCTGGAGGAATGATTTAGTGATTAAGGCACTTGCCTGCAATGCTAAAGGACCCAGGTTCAATTCCCCAGAACCCACATAAGCCAGAGGTACAAGGTGGCATGTGCATCTGGAGTTGGTTTGCAGTGGCTGGAGGCTCTGGTGTGCCCATTCTCTCTCTCTCTCTCTCTCTCTCTCTCTCTCTCTCTCTCTCTTTCTCTCTCTTATCTGTCAAATAAGTAAATAAAATAAAATATATTTAAAACATAAAATACTGTCTGCTTATTTAATAGGGTATCTTCCTGAGTGAACATCAGTATCTTTCATGAAAAAGGACCTGTAGTCACCAAAAAAAGAATATCTCAGGTGTTGTCTTTGGGAAATCATCCAGCAGACGAAAGTATATCTTGGATGTTAGTTCCAGGACCTCCCACAAATACCAAAGTCCATACATGCTCAAGTCTTATAAAAATAGGTTTTAGCAGTTCTCGATACAAACACATCGCTCTGTACAATTTACATACCCCCAGATGACATATGGCACATAATGTTCTGCAAATACCTGTTCTGTTGTATTCTTCAAGGAATGGAGGCAGGAAAACACTCTGTGCATGTTCAGTACCGATGTGATTTCTTTTTTCCTGTAGTATTTTTTACGTGTAGTTGATTGAATCCAAAGACAGAGAACACATGGCTGCCAAGGGCCAAATGCATATGGCAAGAAGACAAAAGAAATTGCATAAGAAAAATTAATAGAAAATAATTTAAAATATCTTGCAGGAACAACAAAAAGGGAGAATTATGGAGAAATGTCATGGCTTTGCAATATCCAAGTGGAATTAAGGCCTCAAAAGCGTCTGTTAAGCTTAGTGGCCAGCACCCAGTAGAGGCTATGAAAGCCAGGCTTCAATGGACATTTTTAATTTTTTTAATATTTTATTTTTATTCGTTTATTTATTTGAGGGAATGGGCACGCCAAGGCCACAGCAAATGAACTCCAGACACATGCGCCACCTTGTGCATCTGACTTTACATGGGTACTGGGGAATCGAACCCTGGGTCCTTTGGCTTTGCGGGCCAGCACCTTAACCACTAAGCCATCTCTCCAGCCCTTCAGTAGAAATTTTAAGCACAGATATTGGAAAGAAGCAGCAGCAAACTATTTCTATGAGTTGCCTAAGATGGGATGTGAGGCTAAATTTCCATTAGATTTTGTGGGGAATGCTTTAATGGTTGAAAAAACAAGCATGTTTGCAACAAAAAGAGAGACAAGAAAGGTAGCTGAATATGTTTCACTAAGGGTAAAAATGTTAATGTGAAGGCACTCATAGCATCTTTAAATTCTCCTACTTATTAAGGAGCTGATGACATTTTCACCTCTCCCTTGTCCCCCCCCCCCTCTCGTACACACACACAGAGAGAGAGAGAGAGAGAGAGAGAGAGAGAGAGGAATGCCCCACATTCTTGTCTCCACTTAGCCTTGTTGGCTATATGGGGGTTATTTTACGGTGGGAGAGCCAAGAGCCTGAAAGACTTATATCAGAAAGGGCAGACATTTACTGCAAGGAAGAATATGCAATGCAGTTACTGATGACAGAAAAAAAACAAAACAAAGATCTGGTGATAGGATATTTACAGAGAACCGGAGGTTCCAGAACATGCTGCAATGAGGCAACACAGCTGAGTGGTCGGTGTGAAGCAGGACTGTGGACTGTAAATCACTCTCCTTGCTGTTGAGAAATGTCTCCAGGCATCATAGACTATTTATCCGCAGCCATTCAAGGCTGCAGTACTTAGTTAGGCTGCACATCAAAATGGTGGGAGCTGCAGCTGTGAGGAGGGTCAAAAACTTCTCGAACTTTCAGCGTTGAGACTGGCTGGCTGGGCAGTTATGAAGCCAACAGTGAAGAGGAGGAGAGAGAGTAGCGGGAAAATTTCCTATCATTTCTCTCTCACAACCTGCAAGTCAGGAGAATTGGAGGACGATGATGGAATGGTTCCCTTGTCTGTATTTTGACTGGATTTTTACTCATTTTCACTTTTTACTCCTTCTATTCGATCTGGGGGAAAGGAACTCAAGATTGGAAAAGGAAAGAAAAAGCTTATGAGTCAAGCAAAGCTAAGAATAAGGGGAAAAGAAGAAACCACAATGCCATTTGACCTACTAATCTTTTTGGTTTCTGTTGTCCCTACACTACAAGCCCCCCTGTATTTACACCACCTCTCTGCCTACCTAGGCAGTGATAAGGACAGAAAGCAAGAAAAGGGAAAAGAGGAAAAAAAAAAATCAAAAACATGTGTTTCCGGGCCTGGTGGTGCACGCCTTGAATCCCAGC
This sequence comes from Dipus sagitta, assembly GCA_036346955.1. Lineage (NCBI taxonomy): Eukaryota > Metazoa > Chordata > Mammalia > Rodentia > Dipodidae > Dipus > Dipus sagitta. The sequence goes on along the minus strand of CM070789.1, from coordinate 11,746,988 downwards.
ACTTGGGAGGCAGAGGTAGGGGGATTCGCCATGAGTTCAAGGCCAGCCTGAGACTACATAGTGAATTCCAGGTAAGGCTGGGCTAGAGTGAGACCCTACCTCAATAAACCAAAAAAAAAAAAAAAAAAAGTGTTGTTTTTGTGCTATGACCAAATACCTGGCATAAACAAACCTGTGGGGAAAGATTGGCTTCGCTTCATAGCTTCCGGGGATTGAAGTCCATCGCGACAGAAAAGGCTCAGCAATGGGGACGTCTCATTCCATTCACAGAGCATAAGGCAGCTGGTCACAGTGGAACAGGAAGAGACTCGCTACACCCCGATGACCTTCTGACAGCCAGCCATCCCTCCCAAAGGCTGGCATCCGCAATGACCCAAAATTGTGCTGTCAGGGTCTAACACTGTCCAAAATATTTCTACCAGCTGGGAGACACCTAAACCTGCAGAGGAGAATTCAGGTTTAAGTCAGATATCCCTGACGCCTCAAAACTCTTATTTCATTTTATTACTTTATTTTTAGTAATTTTTAAATTCATTACTATTTATTTATTTGAGAGAGAGAAAGAAACAGAGAGGAAGAGAAAGAGGCAGAGAAAGAGAGAGAGAGAGAGAGAGAGAGAATGGACACACCAGGGCCTCCAGCCACTGCAAAGGAACTCCAAATGCATGCACCCCCTTGTGCATCTGGCTTATGTGGGTTCTGGGGAATCGAATCAGGATCATTTGGCTTTGCAGGTAAATGCCTTAACAGCTAAGCCATCTCTCCAGCCCTTATTATTTTATGGTGTGTGTGTGTGTGTGTGTGTGTGTGTCCAGTATGTGTGTGCAACGATGTGCATGATGTTTGCACATGTGTGTTCAGATGCACACACCCCAAGCTGTGTGCAGGCAGAGGAGAATGTGGTGTACTCTCTTCTCTCTCATCCTCATATTTTCTTGAGACAGGATCTCTCTCAGGCTGGAGCTACTGTCCATCACTGACCACCAGTCATTTTTTGCTCTTCACCAGCCTCCCATGGGTCTGGGGTACGTCCGTGTGAGGTCATGCCTAGATTCTTTTTTTTGGTTTGTTTTGTTTTTGAGGTAGGGTCTTACTCTAGCCCAGGCTGACCTGGAATTCACTGTATAGTCTCAGGCTGGCCTTGAACTCATGTCAATCCTCCTACCTCTGCCTCCCCAGTACTGTTATTAAAGGTGTGTGTCACCATGCCAGGCTATAGTTTTTTTGTGTGTGTTTTTTTATGATTTTTTGTTTATTTTTATTTATTTATTTGAAAGTGGCAGAGAGAGAAAGAGGCAGAGAGAGAGGGAGTGGGCACACCAGGGCCTTCCATCCACTGCAAACGAACTCCAGACACGTGCACCCCCTTGTGCATCTGGCTAACGTGGGTCCTGGGGAATTGAGCCACAAACAGGGGTCCTGAGGCTTCATGGGCAAGCGCTTAACCGCTAAGCCATCTCTCCAGCCCTGTTTTTTGTGTTTTTATTTTTAATGTGGGTTCTGGGGAGGTGAACTTGCTTAAGCGGCAAGCTCTCTTAACAACTAAGCCATGCCCCTAGCTCAAACTCATGTTTTAACTTCTTTCATTTCCTTCCTCTTTCTTATACGACACTATTCACGGCAGCTTCATCCTGAATCTTTCACCCTTGGAGCGTCTATATCTGACCCATCAGTCACACATCTACTCTGTAATGGCATACTGCTCCGTCTCAGAATTCTAGCAGGAGCACCAGTGGATTGGATACGGGAGAAATCCCTTCTTCTGGGCTGAGGAGTTGGCTTAGCGGTTAAGCCTGCACAGCCAAAGGACCCTGGTTCGATTCCCCAGGACCCACGTTAGCCAGATGCACAAGGGGGTGCGCCGCATCTGGAGTTCATTTGCAGTGGCTGGAGGCCCTGGTGTGCCCATTCTCTCTCTCCCTCCCCTTTCTCTCTCTGAAATAAAATTTTAAAAAATCCCTTCTTCTCTTTGGCCATCAGGTAGGAAGACTTCTAGCCTCCCAAACAAGGACAGTGATATCGTGAATTTGACATTCTGTGTCCTGTTCCCATAAGCTTGAGGCTTCTGCCCTAAATTCCTTCTAGTTTCAAAACAAACAGTTTGTATATGCTTACGTGAAGCCTAGTCTGACACATGTGGAGTAAGAGAGCAGAATACCAGACGCTGCTGCTTTGAGGGTCTTGGTTTGTTCTCTCAGCCTTTAAGTAAAACACTGTCGTTGGTTGATTTCATCCTGTTTGATACCTAATTAAAATTCAGCATCAGCAAATTGCCACTGTGAATTGCTTTATTTTTCCCCTCTTAAATTTTCCAACCACTTATTTATTTATTATTTAAACTATACAGGACTGGGGGCATGGCTGGCTCAGCAGTTAAGGTGCTTCTCTACAAAGCCTAAGGACCAGAGTTTGATTCTCCAGTGCCCACTTAAAGCCAGATGCCCAAGGTGGCACATATGTCTGGAGTTCATTTACAGTACTTAGAGGCCCTGGAGCATCATTCTCTCTCTTTCTATCTGTGTCTTTCTCTCACTCCCTGAAATAAATAACTAAAATATTTTAAACAAAATATATATCCTAATATATATTATATACTTGAACATGGCCCCTGATATTTCATCTCACAATAATTAGGTGCATATATACATATATAGACATGATGCCTGTGTGCACATATGTGTGTGCGGTGCACTTGCATATGTGTTCACATGTATGTAAAGGCCTGAGGCCAACATTAGATGTCCTCCTCAGCTGCTCACCACTTTATTTTTTTAATATTTAATTTATTTAGTTATTTGAGAAAGAGTGGGGTATGCCATGGCCTCTAGCCACTGCAAATGAACTCCAGAAACATGTGCCATTTTGTGCATCTGACTTATATGGTAGGTATGGGGAATCGAACCTAGGTCCTTAGGCTTCGCAGGCAAGTGTCTTAACTGCTAAGCCATCTCTTAAGTCCCCACCACATGAGACAAGATCTTTTCCTGATCTTGAAGCTCACTGATTTGGATCAAAGGTATGCACAGCCACACCGGGCATTGCCAAGGCACTGGGGTTCTTGTGTTTGTATGGCAAGTGCTTTAGCCACTGAGCCGTACCCCTAAGCCCCTCTTTATGCTGTATTTTTTTTTCTTTATTAGTCAGTTTTGTATTCAGCAAATACAGTCAGTTTGGTACCATTATTAGGCTCATCCGTGACCTACCCCCTCCCCTTGGCCCCTCCTTGTTGAGGTATATGGGTCATGCTTTGTGGAGTTAGCCCACAGTTATGGGTAAGCTAAATGTCTCCGCATACCATGACCCAACATGTGGCTCTGACATTCTTTCCACCCCCTCTTCCGCAAAATTTCCCTGAGCAATGTTGGGTTCATTTTGGGTCTGCTTCAGTGATGAGGTGTTGGGGGCCTCTGAGGCTCTGGCTCTCTGATTTGGTAGGAGTTGATTTTTCTCTGTGCTGATCTCCTTCCCCCTTGTGCTGGTATCCGGTTCATCAGGAAAACAGCCCCCTTGCTTGTTTCTCCAATTTTTCTTAGTTTCAGCCGGGGCCCTTTTGAGGTATGATGGGGTGGCTCTCTCCTTAGGATCTACATCTATCTGAAAAAGAGAAGCAGATTCTCCAATGGAGAGTGTATTTTTTTTTTTTAATGCAAGGGCAAGGAGCTTTATTTCGGGCTTAAGCTCGGTCTCTTGACTTCACCAATGCAGTGGATCCATACAACAGCCTTTGCTGTATTTTAATTTATACAAACACTATTCAAACAAAGAAGATATTGCTTCAATGAATAGTAATTATATAAATGTTTGGTTGAAAACTTCACCATGGAAAAGGACCTATGAAGTAGAGGTTGTGACCCCGCACAACTGCACGTATTCAGTCATGACTAAGATCACTTCCAATGGGATAGAGAGTCATACCTCTGTTTATTGGCCTCAGGCCAGCCTAAATGTCTTTCTTAAAAAAAAAAAAAAGCTGGGCTGGAGAGATGGCTTAGCGGTTAAGTGCTTACCTGTGAAGCCTAAGGACCCCGGTTCAAGGCTCGATTCCCCAGGACCCACGTTAGCCAGATACACAAGGGGGTGTACTCGTCTGGAGTTTGTTTGCAGTGGCTGGAAGCCCTGGCGCGCCCATTCTCTCTCTCTCTTTCTCTCTATCTGCCTCTTTCTCTCTCTGTGCCACTCTCAAATAAATAAATAAAAATGAACAAAAAAAAGCTGATGGTTAAAGGTAATAAGTCTAGAAAAAAGAATTGATCAGATTTTTATCTCCTGCCATAAAACCTCTTAATATCAAACAGAAAAGTTAAGAAGCCATGTTACAAAAATTCACAAACATTTGTCTGTGTGTTTCTAATTATTGTTGTGTCTTAGAACCCATTTGTCTTCCACAATCATATAAAATAAACAGTAAAACAAGGATTTTATTTATTCAGACTTGAGCTGTAGACATTGCTCCTCAGTATATTAAATAAGTTATTCAATTCACTTCTGTTTAAATATTGATAAAGTTTGTTATTTGTACTCCAGATTCTGCCATAACCTAGAATAATTTAGATAATTAATAGAATTTTTGATACATTTTAGAATACTTTAAATTAATATTTAATTTGCAGTTCTGTTTGATATCATATAAAGTAATGATAAATATGAGTATTTGGGCAACCAGTAATTCTTTAATAGCATTCTCTTATGGTGATAAAAATGTTTAAATATTAATTAATTTAGGACTATCAGAGCAGCATAGTTATTAGGCATTTCCAAATTTGGAAGAATTTTCATTACTCACTAACTGGGTAATGAAAAGAGGAGACCAAAATCCCTCTCCTGGTCCTAATAGGGGACACATCAAATGAAATCTCCTAATTATCTGGAGAAGTTTCATAATGGAGCACTTAGCCACCCTTCCTTCCTGAAACAGCAGATATGAGACGGCATCGTAAACTGGAATTTTCAGACTACATCCACCTTTCTCTATATACCAAGTGGGTTTTCATTACTTAAGTAACATATGGCAGTAAATGAACCAAAGAGGAAGAACATGTGGCATTATTCTTCCACATTTAAGTGGTGGTATTATCTTTGACACACTCTACGTGTGTGTGTACGTGTGCGTGTGTGTGCGTGCGTGCGTGTGTGTGTGTGTGTGTGCTGCTTTATTTGTAATGAGAATCTGTTTGGAGACAGTTTGGAGGTACATGTTCTGTCCTAGCTTGTACCTTTTGAAGGAGCCCGTTTGCAAGTTATCACACAGTGTATGAAGTATACCCAATTTAATTATCACACAGCACTTTGGAAATTTACTCCTAACTGGCTGCCACTAACATAAGCCAAACGACTTGCCACAGTGCAGCCCAGGTTTAAAGAAATGTGCAAGGGATTTCTGTGATCTACTGTATGTGTTCTTCTGTTTTTTTAAAAAAAAAACAATTGAAGAACAAATATGTGCACTGATTTTTCTTCATGTAATTTTTGATGCTATGACAGCCATATGAATGGGCAATGATGTCTTTGACTATTAGTCACATATATTCGTTGAGTACCTACTGTGAGTAAGCATCACACTGACCACAAGTCTCCAAAACATACAGGACTCTGCTCTGGAAAAAGAAAATATATTCTGCACTAACTTTGGCCCAGATCTTTGAATCACCAACTGCTGAGGTCTAAAGAAATAAATATGAATATCAAAGGATAGCACAAAGAGCAAACATCTCATCCATTTTAAAATGAAACTCTGAAAATGAAATAAGGACTATGTTATAATTTTAATATCTAAAACAAATTCAAATGAGAAGAGTTGAAACTGGTCAACTGTGACACTAAATTGACCAAGATGGCAAGGAGATAGGTAAGCACATCCCTAATGAAGTTGTAGGAGCTATAAGAAACTATTGTCCCATCATTATAGAATCAACTGCAAAATTATTCTTCAATTTTTAATAGTGTCAAGTTTCACTAAGCTCAGTGGAAGACCCAAAGAGAGCTATAATCAGAGTTGATTTTGCTTGTTCTTGGACAGGGTCTCTCAGTATAGAAAATTCATGATCCTCCTGCCTCAGTCTCCTGAGTGCTGGTATAACAAGCAATAAACTGCCTTTTCAGACTGTGAGCAAACTTTTCAAAGTGGTAAATAAATATCATCAGGAAAGTTCAATGAAATTTTAACAGTGACTCTATTTGAGCATGCAGCTCATGCTATTGTAACTGTCTCTTTCCTGGGATTGTAATCGAGCAAAAGTTATACATTGAGGAAATTGGAATTTAGACGGTAAGGAAAGAGGGCATACTAGCCATGAAGGAATGCATTTCCAAGTCAGGCATTGCAAGATCTTGATTTTGCTGGTCTCTAGAGAGCAGTGTTTGGATTTGGGCTGTGCCTACAATGCAGCCACATGGATTGAAAACTAGAACGTTTCGTGCAAGCAAAAATTAATGATTGCTTTCTCTTATTCCAAAGAAAGTTACTTTCTTTAGTTTTGTCATTATAAGTAGGCACGCCTCTTGTTCTATGAGAGAGTATAGACATGGCTTCAAAGTCGGCTTTGAAAATCAGAACCACTACACGCAGTAAATGAGGCAGCCTATATTGGTGGGAAAACACTGATTGATAGCAGTGGGTAATGACATTATTCATTCTTTCAATGAATATGTATATAACAGCCAATGAATATGTATGTAATAGCAATATACAATAATAATAACATTTGCTAAGAATCAGAAACATTCCCACAAGCACCCTCCCTCCAGGGGCCTAGCTAACATTTAAAGGCAGCCCAGTGGGGAGTGAAAAGAAAATCTCCTTGGCCTTCAGAGGATTCAGAGTCTCCTCTCCAGAACATGGGGGGGGAGGGAATGGGGAAAAGGAGGCGAAAAAGGATGAGACAGAGACAGGAATGGATAATCTTTGGACAGTGTAATCGAAAACAGCTATTGTTAAGATAAGAGCCTCTTTTTCCTATTTGTTGCTGCCTGTTAAACATTACAACCAAATATCTTACATTTTCTAACTACAGTGGCTATATATACTTGGCTTAACCTTTGACAATTTTCTATCACATAATTTTACCTTTTTGTTGTTAAACACAGACACTGATATATAGTTAAGCACAAAGTAGTTTCAAGTAGAAGGAAAGTAAACAGCAGATTTGATGTTTTCTGTAGTAACTACATGATTTAAAAAAAATACTACTTCTGCATAAATATCTGAAATCCATTTTTACCATAAATTATCTCTTAGAGCTGAGTGTGGTGATACATGTCTGTAATCCCAACACTGGAGAGATTGCTTAGTGGTTAAGACACTTACCTGCAAAGTCAAAAGACCTGGGTTCGATTCCCCAGGACCCATGTAATCCAGATGCAGCAGTTGGCACATGCATCTGGAGTTCGTTTGCAGTGGATGAAGGCCCTGATGTGTCCATTCTCTCTCTTTCTTTCTCTCTACCTATTTCTTTTTCTCTAAAATAAATAAATAAAATATTTAAGAAAGTAAAAGACAAAGAGTTTTTATCCCCAGGACTGTAACTTTTTTGAGACTCCAAATAGTTAGTAATGATTCCCCAAACATTTTTTTTCATCCCTTAAATATTTAGTATAAAAGCATCTTTAAATGGCCCATTTGTTGTATAAACTTTTCCTACTAAATCAAGGGTAGGGGTGGGCGGGTGGTGTTTCCCAGGCAGCCTCCAAAAGAATGTGGTGCGATTGTGTTCGTAGTTCAGTCTTCCAGGATCCCATAGCCAGGAAAAGATGGGTGTCAGATCTCCACCCGTAATCTTCAGAACATCCGGAATGGGGAACGGGAGCTTGAACAAACGAAAACAAGATAAACTTAAGCGAGTGTACCTTGAACTTCATGAGAAAGGGAATCAAATGGTGTGAGGAGAAAGAAGATAGAAAAGAAAAAAGAAAATAAAAAACAAGGCCCCCCCCCTTTGGCCCTGGCCAACACTGACTGCGCTCTTGTCTCTAGGCTCGGTGCAGATACCGTAAGGCTCCCACTGAAATGAGAAGGAATGGGGCGATGCCAAGGAAGTGTCTCTCCTCAATCAGATGGAAGTGCTCACAGGAGCTCCGCTTGTTCAGAAAACCCCGCAAAAGTGGGGGCAAAGCACCCACAGATGGAATTCAAGCTCCTTCAATAACATGTTGATCTGAGACTTCTGCTGCTATCTTAAAGGAAGGGCGCTGGAAGATGAACTGTTGTTTTCCAGAGAAAGTGTAAGGACGGGAATACGCGACACTTTATCCCGCTGGAGTGAACTGTGAGGAACCGTTCTAAGCAAATAATTTCATGTGCACTCACATGGAGATGAACATGCAAGTTTGGTTCATCGTAATAAAAACACTGGCAAGGGACGTTACTGTTTTCAGAAAGAAAATACTAAGCGAGGCATGGGAATAGCATCTCAGGAACTGCATGATAAAACTAATAATGAAGTATCTGTCCTCAAAGTCTCCTCCCTTTAAATAGGCACTTCAAAAGGACATTGAACGTATTTAGACAGGGCTGGAGAGATGGCTTAGTGGTTAAGGCTCTTGCCTGCAAAGCCAAAGGACACAGGTTCGATTCCCCAGTACCCACGGAAGCCAGATGCACAAGGTGGCACATGCATCTGGAGTTCATTTGCAGTGGCTGGAGGCCCTGGCATGTTCCCTCTCTCTCTCTTTCTCTCCCTCTCTCTCTCTCTCTCTCTCTCTCTCTATCTGCCTCTATCTCTCTGTGTCAAATAAAGTAAATAAATTAAAAATACATTTAGATATATTTAAATTGCAACTCTGAACTTTTCCTCAGTAAACCTTTGCATACGTGTATAACCTATATTCTTCTTTTTATCACGTGAATCTGTGAATCTTCTTTTTAAGCAATATAAGGATAAACATCCCAAAGTTCCGCTTTAAGGCAGGTTACTAGTAAAGGTAAGATTTGAAATGAAGGTGACTAGTTGTGTTTGAAAGCTTAGATTTCGGCTTTTTTTTCTCCCTGTCCCGCCCCTCGCACGGGAGTCAGCATCTCAGATTGATCTGCTGACTTAATAACTTCCTTGCTTGGAGAAGTTTCCAACCCACCCTTTGATCATAGGAAGTAGGTCTGTCGTGAGAGCATTGGGCGAGGCATGCTTGCTCTGCAAGGCCCTGGACTATTCTCTGAAAAGAATGGGACCATCAGCCCTTCGTGGTCTGTCCTTTCAAAGGCGTCCCAACGCAGGGCCCTCAGCATCACCCCAAGAGGCAGGAGCACCCCTCGCCTTTCGTGGCCTGGCTGGTGCTCTGTGGGGGCCTCGGGTGCACCAGTCTGTCCCTCTAGGACAATGGCATTTGGAATCAGGGCAGCAAAACCAAAGCTAACGATGTGGTGCTGACGCCCCAGTGCAGCATGCGGGCTGGGAAAGCTGGTGAGCTGGTGTGAGTCCCAGGGCTGCATTCCAGGGCGGAGTTGGTGTGAGTCCCAGGGCTGCATTCCAGGGCGGAGCTGGTGTGAGTCCCAGGGCTGCATGCATTCCAGGGCGGAGCTGGTGTGAGTCCCAGGGCTGCATTCCAGGGCGCTGGGTTGGGAACCACTTTCCATGTAGCGCTCTTCCGTATTGGTAGTTTCAAACGTCTTAAATATGAGTGAACTCGTATAATTCATGGATGTACCAGAAGAGGTGTTTCTTCTGATTTATAAGTACCATGAAGTCAGTCAGGGTGCGGCGCATCTATAATCCCAGCACTCAGGAGGCTGAGGCAGGAGGATTAGCAAGTGAGTTTAAAGCTAGCCTGGGCTGTGATAGTGAATTGTAGCCAAGCTAAGGCTACATGAGAAATAAACAACAACAAAAAGCAAGTTGGTTCTGGTAGGCCATACCTCTAACCCCAGCCCTCAGCAGGTTGAGACCGACTGTTATGAGTTCAAAACCAGTTCAGGCCACCACACCCTGCTTTTTTTTTTTTTTTTTAATATAGTTCTGGGGTTGAATTTAGGGCCTTATGGTCACAAGGCAAGGACTTTACCAACTGAGCCATCGCCCAGTGCAGGTCATGACTGAAATGTCCTGGTGATCTCCAGCTTTCCTGAGGGGATTTCCAGTGTCTGAGTAACACAGCTTTGCATCCATAATTGAAAAGGAAGTATTATTCTGTGAGGTTTCAGTTTCATTCAGAGAAGTAGTGTGAGGCTTTTATTTCTTCTTTTAGGTCAGAAAGGGAAAAGCCTGCAGATGACGGGTCCTGACGTCAAGACAGTCCCGTAGAGAAGCCTGCTAGCATGGCCACACCAGAACTGGATTCCCACAGGGAGGGCTTCTCCTAGTCTACACCCTGGGGCATGCGGGAGGAGGTCTGAGACGCCCATTGGAGAAAGCAAAGGGTAGACTTAAGTAACAGCTTCCAGGATATTCCTTTCCAGCATCTGTAACTTATTCCTCTCCGTGTAGTTATCAATCATAATGGTTGTCAAGCATTGCACATCTCCCAGATAGTTGTCAGGTTTTTTTTTTCAACTTTTCTTTATTTTTATTTTTAGAGAGAGCAAGAGCAAAAGAGAGAGAAAGAATTGGCACGCCAGGGCCTCAGCCACTGCAATCGAACTCCAGACACTTGCGCCACCTAGTGGTCATGTGCCACCTTGCGCTTGCCTCACCTTTGTGTGTCTGGCTTATGTGGGATCTGGGGAGTTGAACATGGGTCCTTAGGCTTCACAGGCAAGTGCCCTAACTACTAAGCCATCTCTCCAGCCCTGTCAGTGCTTTTGAACTAAAGGCCTAGCAGGACTTTGGCTTGAACTTTTAAAACTTCATTTATGGCTTGGATATCCATGACCTCACAGTGCCTGACACTATCTACACAAGACAATCATAACAGGAGGAAAAGATCATGACATCAAAATAAAAGAGAGACTGATTGAGATGTGTAGAATGGAGTTTCAAAGGGGAAAGTGGGGGGAGAAAGGGTATTACCATGGGATTTTTTTTATAATCATGGAAGTTGTTAATAAAAGAAAATTAAAAAAAAAAAAACCTCATTTAGGTTTTATTCTCTTCCCTTGTTTATTCCCTTTCATTTATTTTCCCATTTCTTAACATTCTCCTTCTTGTTTTGTTTTTGTCTGAATATGCGTAACATGCGTTCTTTTGGGTGGTTGTGCATTTGGCTTGCTGTGTTTTGTTTGTTTGTATGCTTCTAGAGGTCGAACTCCCTGGCTTTATGCATGCCAGACAGGTTCTGCTCCACCACTTGGTAATGTGCATTGCTGTTTTCTATATTTGAAATTTTAAGTTACATAAATGGTGTCATTGCCCTTATACTTTCAGCCAACACTGTGCTTTATTGATCCACACGTGTTTCTGGGTGTTCACCTACCTGGTTTCCTCGTCTCTGAGTGCTTAAGTGCACACCATGTCATGTAAGCCACCACATCCAATTCGTCTACTTACCAAAGGGTGGATGCTCAGATTGCCTCCTCTTCTGTTCTCTACAAATGACCCTGACATGGCTTTCATTTAAAAATTCCCCATATATGTCTGTCTCTGGGTTCTATAGATTACATACCCAGGAACAGACATGCTGGACCATGGAAAGGCACGTCTTTGGTTTGGCTAAATATGCCAGACAGCTCTCCAGAATAGCTGCACCAGCACAGTGCACGGGGCTTGATACACAACCCTGGGTTATGTCCAGCTTCCTAATTGTACAATTTTGTATAATTTGTGGTATAATCTCATATACAGTTTCTAAAGGTTGGGGGGGATATAACCTAATCAATAACTCTTACTAATTATGAAAATACTTTATATGCAGTGGATTGCTAATTTCCAAAGCAAACAATATACCAGTTCTTCAGTTCAGGATGAAGAATTTTAATAGAGACACCAAAGACCAGGGGCACTGGGAGAATCGCTGACAGCAGGAAGAGCCCAGTGTGTGGAAGCACAAAGACAGGCGGGGAAACTCAGCAACCCTGAGGAATGTGTTTTGCCAAAACAAACAACAAAGAAATTAATCTTAAAAGGGGCAAATGAGGCTGGAGAGATGGCTTAGTGATTAAGATATTTGCCTGCAAAGCCAAATGACCAACATTCGATTCCCCAGGACCCATGTAAGGGAGATACATAATGTGACACGTGCTTTGGAGCTCATTTGCAGTGGCTGAAGACTCTAGCATGCCCATTCTCTCTCTCTCTCTAATAAAAATTAAAAAAATTTAAAAGAGTGTGAGTGAAGAAAGTGTCTGTTCTACTTGGAAAGTTGTTCCTCTTTGACTAACAGGAAATTATGGAAAATCATACCCAGAGAGTTACATCGTACCTCATCGTCACAGTTCCTGCTCTGCTTGCATTTTAAAAGAGCAGGATGAGTTTTATTATGCTGGCCAGTGCAAGAAAAGCAGAGATGAGAAAATATAGAAAAAATCTCAGAAATCCATGTGGAAGCTGGAAAGTCCTTGATACAACCAGGATTTTAACGAATGCTTGTTGGACCTCAAAGTTTATGTTTGATGGTTGTTGTTATGAGGAGTTCATGAATAATGGCCAAGAACAGTTTGGTCTTTGGTTTCAGTGATGATCGTCAACTTTACCCTAAATTCCAGATAGAGCTGCGTTTGAAGTACTGATACGTGCCAGCGGCATTGCGGAACGAGCTTGGATCTAGGGTGCGTATTAACTGTACGTCTCCCGGACTCTGGCGCCCATTCAGAGCCCTTCCGGGCCTCGTTCTCCTAAATTACCTCTGAGCTATGGAGGCAAGAGAGTCATCGCTTACAGAAGTCCACTAACTTCATGTAATAATCTTCTAACTATAACTTACATATTTTCCTAGGTTTGTCCATCTCATGGCAAGTAAATTTGCACACTGACGTGTTCATGTTTGTTAGTACAGATTGTACAATTGTTAAGTAGTTGTGTGTAGCAAGACCTAAACTTATTGACTATGTAGAGCCTGGTATTATTTTTACAATTAAGGCAATAATTTACCGCATTGTGGATATCATGTTACCAAGCATAAATCCTCTCACAGAAAGGTATTGGAGGGCCTGTGGAGATGACTCAGTGGTTAAACGTGCTTGTTCGCAAAGCCTGTCCCAGGTTCAATTTCCCAGGCACCCACGCAAGCCAGATACAAAAAGTGCCACAAATAAACTCTGAATGGAATTCATTTACAATGGCAAGAGGTTCTCTCTCTGTCTCTCTTTCTCTCTCTAATAAAAAAAAATCAATCAAATATTTTTAAAATATGTATCACAATGATATTTAATACTAAAAATAAAACTAAAATCCCACCCAGTGTTTTTCATGTGGCACAGTCTGTATTCATAAATGTTCCAGTTGCTTTTCCCATTGCAGTAACAAAATATCTGACAAAGCTACTTAAGGAAGAAATGACATGTTGTGGCCCGCAGTTTAAGGAAATATGGTCCCTCGTGGGAGGGAAATATATAACAAAAGTGTGAAGTGGTGGCCACATTGTGTCCACAGTCAGACAGCAGAGAGATAAAAATACTGGTGTTCAGCTCACTTTCTCCCTCTCTCTCTTTTTTTCTTTTTTCTTCAATCTGGGATCCTAGCTCAAGGCATGGTGCTGCTCATAATCAGGAAGGGTCATTCCTCCTCAGTTATATCTATCAGAAAAGCACTCTTATAGATATCCACAGAAGTGTGCCTCCTAGACAATTCCAAATACGGTCAAATTGACAAATGAGATATGTTCACAATAGGCAGGTGTGGTTGGCGTACGCCTTTAATCCCAGCACTGGCACTCAGGAAGCAGAGGTAGGAGGGTCGCTGAGAGTTCGAAGCCATCCTGAGACTACATAGAAAATTCCAGGTCAGCCTGGGCTAGAGTGAGACCCTACCTCAGAAAACCAATAAAAAAAAACCCGATATGTTCATAATAAACATGTATAGGGCCATGTTTTGGATTAAGGGTGCAGAATTTCTTAGACATACACATTTTTTATATTCTTTTTTCTCTTAGTCAGAGAACATACTTCAGTTATGCTACTAGCTCAGATGTCTGACTCTATTTTTATATTGATGGCACAGTATTCAGTATTAAGCCAGTTGAACAAAGGCATCTTCTTAAGTGATTTGGAATGATTTGAGTCCAACTCAGAGAAATTTAGATTGAGAACTAAATTTTCCCCTGGAGATGATCAATCAAAGTTCTCTTCTAAACCCAGATATTGAACCTAAAGTTGAACAGAACTTTTACTTTAAACAGAAGGTGTTCAAGCTGATCCAAGGTAGTGGCAAAACCTCTAAACCGTATCCACTTACCTCAAGCGTGGTGTTGAACTGATCTGAAGTCCCAGTTATCTTCAAATGCTCTGAGACTTAAGTTGGCTTGAACTGGTGCTAGGCTAACCTGAGACTAGAAAGACCAGGTGTCTCCCGTGAGTCTCTCAATTCCAAATCACATCCCTGATATGGCCCAGTGAGAACAAAATCAGATTTCTTCTAATCCATTATCAGTTTTGCTATGAGATGTCTTATTTACCACCGTTTTGTGAGGATTTCAACTTAACCAGAAACTCTATTCGAGATAACACAGACAAGTCTTTTCCAATATTTAACTCACCGGAAGGCCATGACAGCCTAGACCCTCCTTTCCAGAGCTCATGATGCCCCGGGACCCTGATGTGCACATGCGCATTCCTGGGAAGTTCAGGCAGGGTTCGTCCTGTTGTTCCAGAGAGAACGCGTGCAGAGGTGGCTGATTTAAAGAGGTTAGTGACCACTTGTAAATGTGGCCGTGAGATGGTGATGCCCAGGGATCCAGAATCCCATTTCTGCTTTGACTCTCCTTGACCCCAAAGGAGGAGCACATATCCTGTTGTGATGGCTCCTGACCTCTCATTATTGGACAGATTCAATCTGACAAAGCATTGAGATGGCCACTGGCCCACTCATAGTCATGTTCTTCTCAAAGAGACAATCTTATCCAACTCTCCATAAAGCACACACACACACACACACACACGCACACCTGGGGAGGCTCTGACTAACCACTGTCTACTCACATACTCAGAACTGTCAGAAAATAAAATAAAATTGCTGGGTCTGGGGTCATGGGGTATTGTGATCTTACATGCCTACACTATAGACATTCCCATTGGCTCAGAAGGGGTTGTCTCGGTAGGCTTGTTAATTGCATTTCCCTTCCTTCCAAATGACTTGTAAATCAAGAAAGTCCTCAGTGTTTAGTGTACATATGCATTAGCAAGGTAGCTTCTTTGTTGGTCAGGTGAGCCTGAAAATATTGGTATCCAGAGAAGAAAGAGAGTCCACACTCCAACCCATGGACCTATTTGGCACACGAATAGGGAGTTTAAATTATCTTAGTGACATTATTTTTTTTTTCCTGTTTCATGCTACAACAGTAGAACATTTTAGCTAGATACAGACTCTGACAGCGTTATTACCAGTTGAGAAAAGGAAGGTCTAAAGCAATAGGAAAATTGAAGAGTGCGAATGAACAAGGACTTGGAGTTCAGCAGTTCGACTAATTTCTTTCCTAAGCATAAGGTGAACTCACTCGCATTCAGAGGCCCTTTAAACGACAGGATTTAATGTGACTAAAAGATGTGCAGATGGCACCACACTGCCTCTGCTGGGAGGAGAGGTCAGATGGCAATTGGCTCTAACACGAGCCGCACTAACATACAGCCGCAAGCTGCCACATCGGGCTCCGTCTTTCTAAGAGCCTGTTGGGTGAAGTCATCAACATGTGTGGCAATGGCTCTCCCGTGCAGGGAAGCACGGTGACTTCAATGCTACCCTGAGCAATGGCCCACATTTTCAAAAGGCTTATTTTTCAAAAACGAGATGGTTAGTTTTAAAAAAAAATGGTTTATTTGCTTGATAGGAAACCAAGAATACTGGGTGAGAAATCTAATCTGAATATATTTTGTTCACAAGAGCAAATTTGGAGGATGACATTTAAAATTGTAGCAGCAGAATGTGTAACTTTATCAAAGACAATTCAAAATAACTACATACATTAAGTAATAAGATAATTAAACTAATCAAAGATTATCAAAGGTCATTAACGTACCCAAGGTTACTAAGGGAGATGGTTCAGTCAATAAAGCACTTGCAATGCAAGCAGTAGGTCCTCAGTTCAGATTGCCAGCACCCAAGAAAGAGCTACTGTGATAACACTCTCCTGCGGGCCCAGCACCGGGAACTGACGCTGACTGGCCAGTCTAGCTGAATTGATGAGCTCCAAGGTCACTGACAGACCTTGCCTCAAAACTATAATGGAGAGGGCCAGGGAGGTGACTCACTAGTTAAGACTGCATTGGGAGCGGGGAGGGGGGGCAGGGGGTTTGGAGAGATGACTTAGCGGTTAAGCGCTTGCCTGTGAAGCCTAAGGACCCTGGTTGGAGGCTCAATTCCCCAGGACCCACCTAAGCCAGATGCTCAAGGGGGCGCATGCATCTGGAGTTCATTTGCAGTGGCTGGAGGCCCTGGTGTGCCCATTCTCTCTCTCTCTCTCTCTCTCTCCCTCTCTCTGTCTCTCATTATCTGCCTCTTTCTCTCTCTGTCTGTCTCTCTCAAATAAATAAATAAAAATAAGCAAAACAATTAAAAGAGTGCATGAGGGCCTGAGAGGGTCTGATTTGTTCCCCCAGTACCTTCATTAAAAGCTAGGCATGGCCACGCATGTCTGCATTCCAGTCTGCTTGTTTGGGAGTGGGAGGAGGTATGGAGATCTAAGAATCATTGAGGCTCCATGATAAAAAAAAAAAAAAGCAATAAGACAGCAGCTCTACATATATAGAGACGGGCTATGGAGAAGGCACCCAAAGCTTTCCTCTGGCTTCTGCATGCACATACATGGCACATACACCAGCACACATATGTGCATCACATGCCACACACACCATGGCACATATCACACCGCACACTAAATAAACAAATAAAGTGGAGAGCCATTGAAGAAGACATTGCCCTCTGGATTCCACATGCACGTGCATACACACTAGCACACATATGTTGATCACTTATTTCATGAAAGGGGCTATCCTTGGATGCACGTGTACAGGGACCAATGAGACACGCCCATTAAGAAGAATATGGCTTAAATGTAATTCTACCTGTCAGAAGTTTACACATTATCGTGAACCTGGAGACATGGGATACGTTTGGACGTAATCCAATCTACCCATGCTTTCAAAGCTAAATGCTTTGAGTATTTACCCACTTTAGAAGCAGTGTATTTCTAAGCTAGACACCAAAGGGAAAATGTCCTCTTTACGCCCGATTATTTAAGAGAAGAATGTAGACAATGAAATCAGGTTCAGATAGTCCTATGTGATTTGCTGAAAAAAAAAAAATCACAAAACTAGCACAGAATTGGAACCAGAACATGGGTCTTGTCTTCCAGACCAGTTATTACTCACCTCTGGTAATCCTT
This sequence comes from Dipus sagitta, assembly GCA_036346955.1. NCBI lineage: Eukaryota > Metazoa > Chordata > Mammalia > Rodentia > Dipodidae > Dipus > Dipus sagitta. The sequence goes on along the minus strand of CM070789.1, from coordinate 11,729,594 downwards.
CTCCAGGTCTTAGCCATCAGGCTGAGGGCTTACACAGAACAATTAATCATCACGCTTACAGTTACATAATTCCTAGAGATCATTTATTTCAAGCTCCCAGGCAACAAGCTGTGAAGTATTTTCAGCTCCATTTTGCACATAAGGTGATTGGGATCGGGGTGATACATCAGATATTAAACATCCAGTTGATTTTAAAAGGAAGGCCATAAGTCAGGTTTCCTTAGCGTTAGATCGCTGTTCTGTCTGCTGCCTTTCAAAGTAATTATGCCCCTAGCTGGGCTTGAACCACAGATGTAACAGCTGCAGTCAAAGCATGTAAAAAGCTGCATTGGGAGACTTGTTAAATGTCTTATTGCAGAATGTGGTCGTAAATGCATAAACCAGAGAGTAAGACTCTCTGTATAGTAAGATTCTCTCAATCTGTACACTGAGCCCATGGCAATCAATGCACATACCTTCCACTGCACTCATTCTACCCGCTTAAGCAAATCGCCTCTTGGAAACACTTATTAAATCATGATATTTTATAAAGATAGGAAGTATTTTTAAAATTAAACATTGGCTCACTAATGTATAAGGTTTCATGTATTTGGGGATGAATGGAGGGATTCTGAAAGAATAATTAATTGCCCAGGCTTAGGTGTTATAACCCTATTTCAGTCATGCATCTATTCTACTCTTCTTTATTTATTTATTTTTTTCAAAATTAAATAGCGCCTTTGTATGGATGCATCATGTGTTGGTATCATCAATTCTCTCCTCCATGCCCCCACTCCCCCGAGGGCCCTCCTTAGTGGGATTCCGAGTATTCACCATGGAGTTGTGGGTTATGGGTTGTGAGAGCTGCACTGATTGTGTGTGTGTGGGGGGGGGGTGACAGCAAACCACAATACCTCTGGCTCTTACATTCTTTCTTCCTCCTCTTTCTCAAAACTCCCTGAGCCTTGGTGGGTGTGCCTTAAGTCTACTTCAGTGTTGAGCTCTCAGCAGCTTCTGCATTTCTGCTTTGGTGCATTTTGAGCATCCTCAGTGTCTGTCTCCATCCCCCTGGCCCAGGTTGTCAGGCTCGCCGTGGAAGCAGCGCTCTTGCTCATCTCACAGTTCCTCTGTGGTTTCGCCTGGGCCCTGGCTGCTGTGTGGGGGATGGTTCATCTGTTGCCAGGGAGTCAGCTGTCTTGTGTGGTTGACAGATTTTAGTTGTCCTCAGTTCTCACTGTTTTCCGAAAAGGAGAAAGATTCTCCAATGGAGAGTGAGATCCGGTGAGGTTAAAGCGATAAGCAACGTTAATTTAGAGAGATTTTGATGGGTGGACCCTCTCTTTTGGCCAAAGACTTGTGGGAGCTTCTCACTGGAGTCCATAATCTTTTTATTTTATTTTATTTTTATTTTATTTATTTTTTGTTTGTTTTTTTTTGAGGTAGGGTCTCACACTAGTCCAGGCTGGCCTGGAATTCACTCTGTCGTCTCAGGGTAGCCTTGAACTCATGGCGATCCTCCTACCTCTGCCTCCCGAGTGCTGGGATTAAAGGCGTGCGCCACCACGCCCGGCTTGGAGTCCATAATCTTGATCTCCACAGGATTCTGACTTGGTTCCCAGTTCCAGCTCTCTGGGCTCCTTTCCACTGAGTGGATCTCTTAGCCATTCCAAGAGCCATTGGATACCACCTGGGCTGTGTGCCACTATTGTGCTGATGTGTGCATCTTGTCAGGCTGGTTCCATTGGTTACCACCTAGGCTGGGTGCCACTATTGTGCTGATGTGTGTATCTTGTCAGGCTGGTTCCGTTGGTTACCACCTGGTCTGTGTGCCACTATTGTGCAGACGTGTGCATCTTGTCAGGCTGGTTCCATTGGTTACCACCTAGACTGTGTGCCACTATTGTGCAGACGTGTGCATCTTGTCAGGCTGGTTGCTTGCATACAGCAGGATCACCGGCTAGCTCACAACATTATAGACCATTCCCCCTCCCAACAGCTCATGTAGCACTTTTCAGTCCATAGGGGAACTGGATTCCTTTCAGATTCTAGCCAGATCTCTCGATGTTCTACGTCAGCAGCATGTGGTGTTTCTAGCAGCAGAGTCTGACCTGTCACTTCGGGTGGGTGATCAAGTGCTTTGACAGAAGCCTGTCTTGTTTTGGGGACCTCATAGGTCTCTTCGATTAATAACTCAACATGGGCTGTAATCAATTCCTCGTACTGGGAGTCACAAGTCAGAGCCAAATTATTTAGGGTTAGGCTTCATCCCACCCTCTCCAGGGCCCTTCTTACCAGATGATCCCTCCATGCTCCTATTGAGGGCTGTGTCTTTTATTCTGCTTTCCCGGAGGAAGCTTTCTATGGCACCAATTCATTTTGAATTTGGCTATGTGTCTAGGTCTCCCCACCCACCTGTGCCTATTCCCACAAACCTTTTCGCACCTCTTATCTGTCCCTTGAGTTGCTTGTCAGGTACGATTGCAACTCAGACAATCGGGTTCCTAGGTTAAGAACCACAGATGAGGGAGAGCACACAGTGTTTGTCTTCCCGGGCTTGTGTGAGTTCGCTGAGTGAGCTGTTCCAAGTCTACCCATTTTCCTACACTTTTTACTATGTCATTTTTTCCATACTGGTGAGCAGAGTTCCATTCTGTGTATGTGCCACATCTTCATTACCCGTCCATCAGGTGACAGCAGCTGGGCTGACCCCAGCTCTCAGCTACTGTGAGTTGAGCAGCTACAAACACGATTGGGCAGATTTCTCTGCAGTGAAGAGTGGAGCCTTTAGGGTAGATGCCCAGGACAGGAACAGGAGGTTCTCACTGGAGTCCATAATCTTGGGTCAGTTGATAGCTCTGTTTTCATCTTTCTCTGGAGTCTCCATGTTGATTTCCACAGTGGTTGCACAAGTTTGTACTCCTTCCACCAGCAGTGAATGAGGATTCCTCTTTCCCTGTATCTTCACCAATATTTACTGTCATTTGATTTTTTAAAATTATTTCCATCCTTTCTGGACAAAGGTGGGATCTCATAGTTGTCTTAATTTTCATTCCCCTGATGCTTAAGGATGTTGAATATTTTCCTAGGTATTAGCCATTTGAATTTCTTCTTCGAGAATTTCCTATTCAGTTCTCTGCCCTATTTTTAATATTTTTTAAAGTTATTTATGTATGTATTTATTTATTTATTTATTCATTCATTTATTTAAGAGAAAGAGGGAGAGAGAGGCATGCCAGGGCCTCCAGCCACTGTAAACGAACTCCAGATGCATAAGCCCCCTTGTGCATCTGGCTAACGTGGGTCCTGGAGAGTTGAGCCGGGATCCTCTGGCTTTGCAAGCAACACCTTAAGTGCTAAGCCATCTCTCCAGCCCCTCTGCCCTATTTTTTTGAGTGGAATGTTTGAAATTTTATTGCTTAGTGTTCTGAGTTCTTTGTAGATTCTAGATATTAGGCCTCTGTCAGTGGGTAGTCTATTGGCTCTGTTTATGGTATGTTTGCTTATACAAAGCTTTTTAACTTCATGAGATCCCACTGGCTTAGCGATTGTTTAATTTCCTGGGCTACTGGGATATTGTTCTGAAAGTCTTTCCCTACTCCTATCCTGCTAGAGAGTGCCCCCTATTTTTTTTTCATCCAGAAATTTGAGAGTTTCAGGTCTTGTATTGAGGTCTTTAATTTATTTGGAGTTGATATCTGTACATGGTAAGAGGAGTGGGTCTACTTTCATTTTTCTGTGTGTGGTTATCCAATTTGCCCAGCACTAGTTTTCGGAGATGTTCTCTTTTCTCCAGTGTATGTTGTTGGCTCCTTTGTCAAAGATCAAGTAACTGTAGTTACTTGAGCTAAGAGCTGGGTGCTCAATTCGGTTCCATGGGTTGATATGCCTGTTTTTATTCCCGTACCATCTTGTTTTTGTTACTAAGGCTTTGTAGCGTAGCTTTAAATCAGATATGGTGATGCCTCCAGGGGTGTTTCTTTTGCTGAAGATATTTTTGGATGTCTGGGGTCTGCTGCCATTCCATATGAATTTTGAGGTTATTTTTTGATCTCTGTGAAGAATAATGTTGGCGTTTTTATTGGTATTGCATTGAATCTGTGCATTGCTCCTGATGGAATTGCCATATTCACAATATCAGTCTGCTTATCCAGGAGCATGGGAGGTCCTTCCATCTTCTCATGTCCTCCTCAACTTCTTTCTTGAGTGTTCTCATGAATTCATTATGTAGGCCTTCCACTTCCTTTTGTTAGTGTTATTCCGAGGTACTTGACTTTTGTGTGTGTGTGTGGCTATTGAAAATGGGACAGCCTTACTAACTTTTTTTTCTGTGTATTTGTCTTTTGCATACAGGCAGGTTCCTGATTTTTGTGTGTTGACTTTTCTATCCTGCCACTTTGCTAAAGAAATTTATCACCTTAATAAAATTTTGGTAGAGTCTTTCAGGTCACTTACATATAGGATCATGTCACCTGCAAATAGGGCTACTTTGACTTTTTCATTTCCAATTTGTATCACTTTTATATCTTTCTCCTGTCTTTATTGCTTGGGCTAGGACTTCTAATACTATGTTGAAGAACAGCAGGTGGTAGTGAGCACCCCTGTCTTGTTCCTGATCTTAATGGGAACTCCTTGAGTCTTTCCTCATTAAGTATGATTTCAGCTTTAGCTGCTTTGTATAAAGCCTTTATCGTGTTGACATATAAACCCTCCATGCCTAGTCTCTCTATTTTTTTTTTTTTTTTTTCTGTTTTGAGAGACAGAGACAGAGAGAATAAGCCCTCAAGAGCATTCAGCAGCTGGGAACTAACTCGAGACACGTGCGCCCCCTTGTGGTACTTGAGTGACATTGTGCTCTTGCATCACCATGCATCTGGCTCAGTGGGACCTGGAGATTTGAACATGAGTTCTTAGGCTTCACAGCAAGCCCCTTAACTGCTAAGCCATCTCTCCAGCCCTCTCAAGTGTTTATGAAATGGTGTTATATTTTGTCAAAGGCCTTCTCTGTATCAGCTAAAATAATCATGTGGTTCTTCTATTTAAGATTATTTATGTGGTGTATTATATTAAACGATTTAAGTATGTTGAAACATTCCTGCATCCCTGGGATGAAATCTGCTTGATTGAGGTGGATAATGCTTTTGATGTGTTGTTGAATTCAGTTAGCAAGGATTTTGTTTAGGGTTCTTGCATCTAAGTTCATCAGAGATATAGGGCTTTTCTTTTTGTATCTCTATCTGGTTTTGGTATTAACATGATGCTAGCTTCATAGAAGGAGTTGGGGATGTTTAAAAAAAAGCTTGAGAAATGGTGGTTTCAGTTCTTTGATGAAGGTTTGGTAGAATTTTTCTGAAAATCCATCAGGTCCTGGACTTTTCCTTTTGGGGAAGATTTTTATTACATTTTCAATCTCAATGGATGTAATAGGTTTTCTGAGGACATTTATCTGCTCTGAATTCAGCTTTGGTAGGTGATATGTTTCTAGAAATTCAACCATTTCTTCTGGGTTATCCAATTTTGTTGAATAGAGGTTTTGAAAATGTGTCCTGATGATTTTTCCAACTTCCTTGGTGTCTGTTATGACATCTCCCTTTATAGCAATAATTATTATTATAACTATTTTTAATAATTTTAATTAATTATAATTATATTAATAATTGTGTTAATTTGAAGACTTCTCTTTTTCTCATTTGATTAAATTGGCCAGGAGTTTATCAATTTTGTTTATTTTTTTCAAAGAACCAGCTCTTGATTTCATAAATTTTCTTAACTGTTTTCTTAGTTTCCAGTTTATTAATGTCAGCTCTGATCTTAATTATTTCTTTCTGTCTGGAACTCTTAGAGTTGGATTGTTCTTATTTTTCCAATGCCTTTAGGTGGAAGGTTAGGTTATTAATTTGGGATCTCTCTATCTTTGTTATAAAGACTTTTAGTGCTATGAATTTTCCCCTTGTGACTGCCTTCACTGTGTCACGTAAGTTTTGGCATGTATTTTGTGTTTTGTTATAATTCAGTTATAGACATTTTATAATTTATTTTTTGATTTCTTCCACAACCCATTCATTGTTTAATATGTTTTCAGTATTCAGGAGCTGTTGGAATTTTTGCTGTTTCTCTTGTTGTTAATTTCTAGCTTTAACACATTGTGGTCTGATCTGATGCCAGAAGTAATGTCAATTTTCATGAATTTATGGAGGCGTGCTTTATGCCCTAATACATGATCTATATGGAGAAGGTTCCATGGGCTGCTGACAAGAATGTGTGTTCTGTAGAATTAAGAAGGAATGTTCTGCATATGTCTGTTAGGTTTAATTGATCTACGGTGTTATAAAATTCTATTATTTCCCTATTGATTTTCTGCTTGGATGACAGTGGGGTATTGAAGCTCCCACTATGATGGTATTGAAATGTATTTCTGGTTTGATATTGAGTAGGTTTTGCTTTATAAACTGTGGTCCACCAGTGTTTGGTACATATAGATTTCTGATGGTGATGTCCTCTTATTGAATAGTTCCCTTGATGAGTAAAAACTGGACTTCATTGTCCTTTTTGATCACTTTTGGTTTGAAGTTTGGTTTATCCAATACAATATAGCCACCCTCCCTTGTTTATGATTTCCATTTACTTGGAAAATTATTTTCCATCCTTTCACCCTGCAGAAGTGTCTATCCCTAGTAGTGAGGTGGGTTTCTTGAAGAAAGCCGACGGAAGGGTCCATTTTTCTGATCCACCCTGTTAACTTGTGGCTCTTGGTGGGTGAGTTAAGACCATTAATATTTGATGTCATAACAGTGATGTTTGATTTAATCCCTGCCATGTAGGAGGCTTTATGGGGTTTGTTGATTTCTTGGGCTTTGAATGTTTTTGGGTTTGATCTGGATTTGGGCTACTGTGTTCTTCCTCTTGTAGGTTCTTAAGGTTGGTTGTTCAACTCTTCTGTGTGGTGTATTCCCTGAAGTATTCTCTGCAGGTTTGGCTTTGTGTTCATATAATCATAGACCTGGCTTTTTATCATGGAAGGCTTTCCTTTCACCATCTATTATGAGAGATACTTTCACTGGGCATAGGCCCCAAACATGATGGCACCCCTCTCCCACCTGGAGTGGTATGCGAGGCCCCAAACACAAAGGCCCCTTCACCAGCCCCTATTCTCCTCTTTACATTATCCCCCTAACCTTTGGTGTCCTCATGTAAAATGGGATAATCACAACAACTTTGTATATTTGTATAAAAATTAAACTGCGTGATGCTGAGTGTAGTGGTGACTGCCTATAAAGCCAGCACGCTGGAGAAAGATACAGAAGGATTTTGATTTTTCAGGGAAAATTGGGCTGCATAGAAAGTCTCTATCTCAACAGATGGATCTGCGTCCATCTGAAGAAGAGAAGCAAATTCACCAGTGGAGAGTGAAGTCAGAACCAAATAAATGGGATAACCATTATTATTTTAGAGAGAATTTAATAGGTGTAGTCCCTCTTATAGCCCACGATTGGTGGGAGCTTTAGAGTGGAGAACGGAATTGTTTTTCTGGATATGGTTCTAACTTGTTTCCCATAGCCAGGTATGGGTTCCGTTCCGCTGAACAGAGTTGTTAGCCAAATCAAGAGCAGCTGATTACCCACCATGGCTGTGTGCCACTATTGCACTTGTGTGAGCATCTTGTCAGGGTGTTTGCTGCTGAGTAGCTTAGACCACGAGTTCCTTGGACAGATGGTCATTTTCCCTCAGTTGCTCATGTAGCACCTTCTGGCACTAGACAAGCTAACTGGGGCCTGACTCTCTTCCAGATTCCAGCCAGGTCACTCCATGTTCCGTTATCAACAGCATATGGTGTCTTTGACGGCAGGGTCTTACCACTAACCTTTAATGGGTCATCAAGTACTCTGACAGAAATCTGTCTTCTTTCGGGAAACCTTGCAGGTCTCTCTGATCAACAGCTCATTGTGGATGTTAACTGCATGCTGATACTGGAGTTACAGGCCAATGCCAAGGAAAAGAAGGAAGGAAAAGATAGGTAATATAAAATAAAAAGAGAGAAGAGAGAGAGAGAGTGAGAGAGCAAACAGGAGAAGATTAAGGTTAATCTTCATCATACCCTCTCCAGGGCAAATTTGGGGCCAGCCTGAGCTCCATCTCCATCTCTGTCTAAAGAAACAAAAGAGCTGTATAATTACAAAGCATGGGAAACACAGATTCTCTGTTCTATCTCTCCTCCTTGTGGGATATTTGGGAAGACATTTAATCTACAGTTTATATACTTATCGAAAACAGAAGTGTAGAAAAATTAAATGACTTTAAAAATAAACAACTCAAATCAAGCCCTATTACAAGCAATCAAATAATGAGGGAAAATTTATACCTTAAATTTTGATGTTGGGAATCCAAAACAGAGCTGAATACATCAGAAGATGGACCTCTTGCACCGGATTATAAACAAGGAAACACAGCTGGTCTTGATGTTTCTATGATCTCTGAATGGATATCAATCATAAGGAGCAATATTATTGACTCAGAGATTATGTAGGCCATATTAAAACTATCCACTACTAAATGAATCTTAAAAATGATGTCCAGTTTGCAGAACTTCAGCAAAACAAGCATAAATGGGAGGGATTATCACAGAAGTCATGAGTCCCTTAACATGAATGAGAAAAAGGAATTAGGAACTTTCCCTTTATGTCGTTACGTGAATGGACCCAGAGTTATTTTCTCATGATTCATTCTTCAATTAATTATCACTTATTCGTTCACATTCACCATTTTTCTTGCTTTTATTTATTTACTAGAGTCAGAGAGAGAGAGAATGGGTACGCCAGGGCTCCCAGCCACTGCAAATGAACTCAAGATGCATGCGCCCCCTTGTGCATCTCGGCTAACATGGGTCCTGGGGAATCAAACCTGGATGCTTTGGTTTTGCAGGCAAGTGCCTTAACCACTAAGCCATCCCTCCAGCCCTCACAATCATTAATTGTTCAAGGGTTTTGTGCTACTTTAAGGGGTAGAGAAATGCTCATGAATAAACACACATATCCATTATATTAACATCTCAGTGTTTAATAAGGAGGTTAGTATTAACCAGAGTATTGATGAATAAAATGTGACAGTCAAAAAAAAATGATTCAAGGGCTGTGGAGATGGCTTACACATTAAGGCTCTTGCTTGTGAAGCCTGAGGACCCAAATTACATTCCTCAGAACCCACAGAAGCCAGATGCACAAGGTGGCAAACGTGTCTGGGGTTCGTTTGCAGTGGCTGGAGATCCTAGTGCACCCATTTTTCCCATTCACTCTCTCTCTCTAATAAATAAATATAAGATATTTAAAAATAAAATATGATTCTACTGAAGTATGTGAAAGAAAAATCTGATGGATGAGGAAGAGGAACATGCAAGATTTTTCAGAGGAAGTGATTCTGATCTAAGATTTGAAGAGTTTTAACTGTATTTCACTGGAATGAGGATACAATGCGGACGGGAGACTTGGTGGAGTAGAGCCTCACAAACAGAGAACACATTAAGGACGAAAGCTAGGTGAGAGAGTATGATACTGTGAAACAGGAAGACCCCACCGTGTAGAGAAAGACAGGAGAGTAATGAGAGAGGAGTAGACTGCGTGGAAGCGAAGTCTTGCAAGGTCCTCCACGTTCCATGAAATATTAGCGAGAAACCTTTAACTTTATACTCACACTTAAAGCCATTGAAGTTTAGTTTTAAAGTTTTAAAAGATATTTTATTTAGTTATTGGAGAGAGAGAGAGAGAAAGAGGCAGTTACAGAGAAAGAACTGCTGTACCAGGGCCTCTAGCCACCACACATGAACTCCAGATGCATGCGCCACCTTGTGCATCTGGCATTGCGTGGGCACTAGGGAATTGAACCCATGTCCTTAGGCCTTGCAAGCAAGTGCGTTAACAACTGAGTCATCTCTCCAGCCCTAGTTTAAAACTTTATTTATTAATGTGTGTGTGTGTGTGTGTGTGTGTGTGTGTGTGTGTACCTGTGGGGAGGATAAGTGCACTTGCTAAAGTGTGGAGGTCAGGGAAAATTTCGAGGGGTCTGTACTCCACTCTGTGTTCCACCGCCTTAGAGACAGGGTCTCTTGCCATTGCAGATGAACTGCCGGACTGTAAAGGAGTGCCCAGAGCAGCTGGCCTGGGGAGCCTCAAATGCTCTGGACTGCTTCCTGCTGTTGTAGCTCATACATGGGATCGTACGTGCACACGCTGCTTTACATCTGGCTTTCCGTGGGCGCTAGGAAACCGAACCCGGGCCCTTGTGCTGGGAGAGCAAGCGTCTTTAACCACTGAGCCATCTACCCCGGCACCCTCAGTCCATTTTGCTGAAATCAAAATGCATTGGCTAAAAATCAAATGGTGTAGAAAGATGAATAAAATAAACAATAGCTGGGCATGGTGGCATGCCCATGTAATTCCAACAGTCATGAAGCAGGGGCATGAGGTTGGCAAGTTTGAGAACAGTCTAGGTCACACAACAAATTTCAGGGCAACCTAGATTACACAGCATGACTTAAAAAAAAAAAATTTGTGTTTTACCTCACACTCTCCAAGCCCCACTCGTAAAGAAGTCACTTTTAAGTATCATTTCTTCTGTTGGTTACTTCAATATTTCTAAATAAATTGTACAACCTTTCGTTTCTTAATCTGTTAGCAATAAAAAATATATTTTAACATTCCTGGTGCTAAACATGAGGGTTTAATTCACATTCTTCCACCATTAGTTACCTTATTCTCCAGCCAATTTTTAAATTATTACTTGAAGGCTTTTCTCATCCCCTTTATAACTATAAATAATGTTTTAAGTCTCTATTACTTGTCCCAGAAGACATAGATATTATGTGTCTGGTAGTGTGTCGACTATATTAAGATGATGAGTCCCGCGGTCCTTTCCTTCCTCTCTGTTCTTTGCCCTCACACTGTTGCAGCCATTGTTCGCACTGAAAGCAGCAGCAGTGTGAACCGTTCTTGGTCATGTGCTGCCTTTATCTACTTTATATGTCAAGTATGATGATATGCAAAGATCAGAGAGAAAGCTCTCTTCCTTAGCTTGTTGCTGGGAGAATTTATGGAAAACTGGGGGCTTGAGAGATGCCTTAGTGATTAAGGTGCTTGCCTACAAAGCCAAGGGACCTAGGTTCGAATCCCCAGACCCATATTAGCCAAATGCACAAGGTGGTACAAAGCATCTGGAGAGTTTGTTTGCAGTGGCTGGAGGCCCTGGCATGCCCATTCTCTCTCACACACACACAAATAAATAAATAAAATAAATAATAAATAATAATAATAAATAAAATAAAAATAAAATAAAATTTTTTTCAAATATTACAATTTATAGGGGATGGAGAGGTAGCTTAGTGGTTAATGGTAAATGTGCTTGCCTGCAAAGCCAAAGGGCCCAAGTTCAATTCCCCAGGACCCACATCAACCAGATGCACAATGTGGCACATGCATCTGGAGTTCATTTGCAGCAGGGAGAGCTGGTACAACCATTTTTTTTTTTCTCTTTCTCTGTCAAATAAATAAAAATAAAATACAAAAAAAGAATTTACGTAAAACTGTTACTAAAAGACTTCAAATAATCTACCTAAAAATTATGTTTGTCTTTCCTCTTGAGAGCACTGATTTGATTATTTTTATTGAAAACCACCTGTACAATCAAGGGGTGAGTTCCAGACTGCACACACAATGGGATTGTGGAGAAGCTATTTTCGAGAGTCCTCACACGGGTAGGAGCAGAACACACCTGAAGGCCTGAAGTTTTACCACTGCCCTGTGAATTCTGGACCATGGAGATGGATCTCACAGAGCTAAGCACTGGATTCTACACAAGACACCTGGCTCTGGGCTCTGTGTGATACCAAATTACACCTAGAGGTGACATGTTTAGTTATCTTTTTGTTACCACTCTCTGTCTTAATCCATTTCAGTAGGAGAGTTTATACAATGTGATATATTTTTACTATGCTGTTCATTTTTGTCTTTAATGTGGCCAGTTTATAAACATTTTGAATATTACCAAAAATATGTATATTCCATGAATCCTAATTTTCGAGCTGGATGTGGTTACACATACCTGTGAGCCCAGCTCTTCATAGTTATCTGTTTTGTTACCAATCTCTGTCTTAATCCCATTTCAGTCAGCGAGTTTATACAATGTGATGTATTTTAATATGCTGATGTTTATTTTTTTGCCTTTAATGTAGCCAGTTTATAAACATTTTGAATATTACCAAGAATATGTGTATTCCATGAATTCTAATTTTCGAGCTGGATGTGGTCACCCACACCGGTAAGCCCAGCTCTTGGGACATGGAAACAAGAGGATCAGAAGTTCAGCGGTTCAGTGGCCAGCCTGGGCTACACAGAGAGTTCGAAGCCAGTCTGGACCACATGAAACACTGTCTCAGAAAACTTAGTAAAAGGAAAAGAAATGGGGTGCAAGGTTCTAATAATATCCATTGGATTTATGAGGGTTTCAATATATCATGGGGATTTCAATGTATCGTGAGGCTATATTACCAAAGCTGTTCAGATTCCTATTAGTTACTATGAAAAAGTGTGCAAAACTCTCCCACTATGATATGGAATTTGTCAATTTCTCCTTTTCCTTCACCATCTTATGCTTTATGTGGATTAAGATGATAATATTAGCATAGATTAGCTTAAGATGGTGAACGTAGATTCCCCATAAACTGAAACTGAAACTGGCCAAAGAAACTCTTGACCAAAAACATACATATATATATGTAATATATATAATTTTTATTGCTAAAGTTCCATGTCACTGACATGAAACTAAACTGTGTGGCCTTCTGAGTGACCTGGATTAGAGATGACAACCAAATTTCCCAAGCAGGTCAACTTCGAGGGGACATGGTGAAAAAGTTGCACTGAACTTTGATATAATCAAATGTTAAACAAATCAGTTATTTTTCTATTGATTTTTTTTTTTTTTTGCTCCCTGTCTTTGTCTCAAAAGGAAAGGAGCTTTGAAATGACTTTTTGTTCTTTGTTTTTGGTTTCTCCAGTCCTTCTAAAACCAACCTCTGCTTTACTCATTCAAGTACTTATTCCATTTTATATAATGAAGTGTTGACCAGTTCCAAAATTGAACATAAAAACATGCTATATCTTTATCTGGTAATTTTCTTCATCAATACAATATATGCAATGATATAGAAACAAGTATTCATATAAATATGATATATAATGTACATTATAGACAAACAGAAAAAATTTTATAATAAGAACAAACCATTACAGAGAATCATGTTGGCTTGAAAAAATGTTTAGGGATACAACTATAAATATTATGTTGTAAGTTACCCTGAATCATGAGAGTCAATTATTTCTGTATTGTGAAAATGAGAAGAATTTGTTTACATTGTGTTCTATGTTTCTTTCTTTTTTCATATTTTTATTTATTTATTTGAGAGCAACAGACAGAGAGAGAAAGAGGCAGGTAGAGAGAGAGAGAGAGAGAATGGGCGCACCAGGGCTTCCAGCCACTGCAAATGAACTCCAGATGCATGTGCCCCCTTGTGCATCTGGCTAACGTGGGTCCTGGGGAATCAAGCCTCGAACCGGGGTCCTTAGGCTTCACAGGCAAGCACTTAACGGCTAAGACATGTCTCCAGCCCTCTATGTTTCTTTTTTAAGAGAATGGCAGGAGGGCTGAAGAAATAGCTTAACAGTTAAGATACTTGCCTACAAAGCCAGAGGACCTAGGTTTAATTTCCCAGGACCCACGTAAGCCAGTTGCACAAGGTGGCACCTGGGTCTGGAGCTCCTTTGCAGTGGTTGGAAGCCCTGATGCACCCATTTTCTACTGCCCCCCCCATCTGCATACTCTTTCTCTCTCTCAAATGAATGAATTAAAAGTTTTAAAAAAAAAAACAGAAGGGGAGGAAATAGGCTCAAGCCTGATTTTTTAAAAAAAAAATAATATGTCAAATATACAGTTCTAAGGAACTGAGATGTTTAACCAGTAATTGTATGTTTACAATAGAACATCACTAATACTTTCCATTTACTAAAGTATCATTCAACTGAGCTGCTCTAAGAAGTGTTTGGTAAATGTTTACCTGGGGAAGCGAGGTAAAGAAGAGCTCTATTAGAGAGGAAACGTGGGAGAGAGGGACCACGTGGCAAAGTGACGCATGGTGTAACCTTTTCCAGGATAAGTAGAGCCCCAGACATTCGTTTCTGCGTTGGACTTTCCACTGGACGTGAAGCAAAGAGTTGAGTCGTCTCTCCAAGATTTTTAAAGGCCGCCTGACCTCGACTGGTAGCTTGGCTGCAGCTACGCGTGGATGAGAACAAGGAAATTTCTATCTGCTGCATGGTTATGATTGTCCCGGTTCAGTTGAGTAGTGTTCTTGGTGGGGTTAGGAGCGGGGTGATACCTGGAGACTTCTAGATTCATGTGTCCTGGGGTCAAACAATTGTGGTAAGTCGTTGAGACAGTTTATGAAGGAAGAGAAAGGCACTTCTGAGAATGGGAGAGGGCTGGTGAGCTGGGAAAGCTATAAGCTCAAAAGCACTGGGCCAGAAGCACCTGCCTTTCCCCACACTTCCCCCACTTGGGCTAATGCTCTCTGTGGTGCAGGTAGCTCCCCTGGAGAAGGGTTTCCAGTCTTTCCCTGAGCACTGACTTCTTTCATATGTTAATTTAATGCCCCTTTCTCCAAGTTCCTACTATCCTGCCTCAGTAACAAAGATGATAGTAATTTGTCAGAACTACCCCAAAACACATGCTTTGAAGAAAGTAATCTATGTTAAAATATGATAAAACTTGTAAAATTTAAATTAAGGAAGATTCAATTCATATTGTATGGAAGGGAAAACAAACCAAGAACAAACAGGGTCTCATCCATTAAACTCGCTTATTTATTTATTTGAGAGGGCGGGGGAGAGAGAGAGAGAAGAATGGACACACCAGGGCTTCCAGCGACTGCAAAGGAACTCCAGATGCGTGCACCAGTTTGTGCATCTGGCTTACATCAGTTCTGGGGAATCTTGCTGAGGTCCTTTGACCTTGCAAGCAAGCGTCTTAACAACTAAGCCATCTCACCAGCCCCTAACTTGCCTATTTTTAAATGCAATTTCTAAACCCACTTATCACCTTTTAGTGTATATGTATATGAAAGTGATTCTACTTTTGAATTACAAGTGCTAAAATAATATGGCTGACTACTTAGCTGAAGACAATAAATTTTATCTTATACACAGAAAAATACCCAGAAAGACACAATTACTAATTTTAGCAAAACATCAGGAGGAACTTCAAACTAATCTTTATCTTTTAGCAAAAAAAAAAAAAAAAAAAAAAAAAAAAAAAAAAAAAGTGAATTGATGTAAGATCCTAAAATAGTTGCTAGAATTTAAATAGATCTTTTTTCTAAGAACTCAAAGTAATTTCCTTTACATTCTTATTCAATCCAGAAAGTATTCTGTCAGGATGAATGACCCATTATAGACAAATATGCATTCTCATGCTCATTGTACAAGAATGAAAGCATGAGAGATTTGAAATGATGAGGTCGGGACTGGAGATGGCTCGGTGGTTCAAGGTACTTCCTTGCAGAGCCTGATGGTCCAGGTTTGATTCCCCAGTGCACATATAAAACCAGATGCACAAAATAGAGCATGTATCTGGAGTTGGTTTGCAGTGACAAGAGTCTCTGATATACCCATACTCACATTCCCTCTCTCTCTTCCCCTTGCAAATAAATAAAGTATTTTTAAAGGAACGATGAGATCAATATTACAGAAATAAGCTTTGATCTCCTGATGAATGACCATGCATCTTTCCAAAGGTTATATTTGCATCATATGCATTCCAGAAGTCCTCTGGTCTTCTGCTTCATTTAAGTGAGTGGCTTGGATCTCTGTTAGAATAGGCAGGGTCATGCTTTTTGCAAAAAAAAAAAAAAAAAAAGAAAGAAAGAAAGAAAGAAAGAAAAAGGATTCTTTCTTACCACGTGGAACACACATTCTTATTTTGTGAAACATTCACACTCTCCCTTCAGGTACCACCTTATCTGGAAATTATCCTCTAGGCATGTTCAACTTTCATTGTCATCTTTCATTGCTTGAACAAGAAAAGCGGGTTATATCTAGCCGGTCCATTTCGCCAGCCACGACCATGACTGGGGTGTTTAGCATGGCCAGCACTGTTGCGAAGGAAAGCTTTGAACAGAGCCAGAAGGGGCGGGGCACACCTGCAATCTCAGCGTTTAAGAGGTGGACGGAGTAGGGTCAGGAGTTCAAGGTCAGCCTTGTATAAACAGGGAGTTGGAAACTAGCCTGAGCTACATGAGACCCTATCTTTAAAAAAAAAAAAAAAAAAGGAGAAAAAGTGACCAGATCCTTTATCCTTGATGGCAGGACCCCCTCTCATTCGCCCATGCTAATCCAACGTCTACCTGGTACTCAAAATACACCAGACAGCAGAGGTAAATTTCTGCTGGGAGGAAATTATGCATATCTTCATTTTGACATTTTGTCCTTTCTGAACATCACTGGAATAAACGGCATGTAAAATAAAATATGGACCATTATTACATACCTCTACCAATGTAGGTTCACATCACCCCGCGTGATGTTGATTCACTGGTGAATAAAGGTGACAAACTCCCTCAATGCCGCTGCTGGACCTGCTCAGACAGCCATCTTGTGAGGATGAAAGACAATCCGGCTCCTTTGGCTCTGTACACAAGGGCATGCTTGCTATCCAGTTAGAGTCGCTAGAGTCATTTTCTGCTCCGCTCTCTCGTTATTTCTAACAGCTGCTTACCTGTCACCAAGTTCTCACTGGGTTCAGAGCAGGGACATGAGAAGGAAAGTAAATGGCAGAAGCTAGCCTTCCTCATTTCCTCTTTCAAGTCAAGATTGCTTTCTTTTTCCTTTTTTTTTTTTTTTCTTTTTCTTCCCTTTCCAGATATCTCCAAATCTTCGATCCCAAAACTGTCAGGCAGAAGGCAGGATTTTTCATGGGCGTGGATTTTTTGTTTTGTTTTATTGTATTGTGTTATTTGTGGCTCTTCTAGATGCCTAACAATGGTCTGGTACCTGGGAGGTATTCAATAACCACTAAATAATCTATCAGCTGCCTGGGAAGGGAAGGTGATAGACACTTTAAGAAGACACTTCTAAACTACCCAGAGCAAGAGTCAAGGTGACTGATGTCAACAATGAGCAACAGAATTGTTCCTCCCAACAGTTTCCTGGCCCAACACAAGTCCAGCCAGCCAGCCACATCTCCATACAGTTCAGTTGCTAACAATTCTACTCTTTTCTTTTTAAGGCATAAAAAATACTTTTTAGGTGAAGTGCCAATAAACTTTATATATCTCTAGTTTCTTGCTAACCAGAATAGGAAACAGAAATGGGTATCACTGTTCGCAGAAAAGCCATGCAAGAGATCTTGAGATCATCAAAAGCAATGGGATCTATTAATAATTAAGAGTCAGGTTTAAAAGTATGTTTTAAAAGATAGCCAATCCCCAACAGCATCAAGACATCAGCCCTTGCATTTTTAAAATTGTATTCATCTGCTTGAATAAAGAAGGCAGAGCTTTCAAACTGAGAACTAATTGATTCTCTTACTCTTCCTTTGCACTGTTCATTTTAAAAAAATGCATGGTATGCCTTATCCATTTTTATTAACATTACTTAACATTCATTAAGCAATTCATGCCCATGCTCAGGCTTGTTAGGGATATAGAATTGGCTGTGTGTTTTACATGGTCTTGCAAGGCCACCTTCTGAAGCGCGATTTCCTACTGCAATCCACATGTGATGGTACACTTTGTTTCACCGTAAGCAAGAGCAGCTAAAGCTAAGAAAATGCCAGGCTCACAGAGTTACAAATTTAGACCCTCGGAGGTGCTTGTTCACGCGGTGCATTAGTCTACCACACCAGCTGATTAGCAATGCTCGCTCGGAGTAGTGTATTGACTCTCGTGTGCACTTATCATTTATCATACTTATGTTCATTTTATTCTTATCCCAATAATGATAGCTTTTATGTAAAATGAGAGCAGAAAATAAGATTAATACATACTTAGTACACCTTTAACACCATGCACAAATACACTGACTTCTGAAGCAAATGCATGTCTTTCCTAAACGTGGATTTTATTATCAATATTATCATCACTGTGCTCATTCAAAATTGATCCAAAGATAACTACGTGCCATTTTTTTCTTTTTTTTTTTTTTTGGTCAGGAGTGATTGAGAAATAAAGGCAGTAATAGAGAGAGGACAGTGGAAGAGAGGGAAAGGGAGGTTGGAAGGATCTGCATGTTCAGTGTGGAGATTAAAGCTATAGAAAATGAACTAAGCCATCTGGCCAACCCAGTGGCATTCTTAAACCTAGTCATTTGAGAACACAGTGGACATATTTGTGCTCAGCTTTTTTTGGGGGGGGGCATATATTTTGAAAATTTGCTTTGGTGTTGATAGTCAAGAGACTTTCTTGGCAAGTTTGAATGAAATCCAACAACAACAATTTTTTTTTCTACATGGAATTCTATTGTTTGAAATTTAACAAGACACCCAAGCTCTCGTGGTGACACATAACCAGAATTCCAGAATTCAGGAGATGGAGGTAGGAAGACCATGAGTTTGAGGCCCGCCTGGGCTACATAGCGAGTTCTAGGCCAGTCTCAGCTACATAGTGAACTCCTACCTCAAAAATAAAACCAAATAAACAATACAAACGATTCCTGGTAACATATCCACTCTCGCTCCCATTGTTGCCTTAGGAAATTGGAGATGAGAAAGTTACCTTGGAATCTTAACCTGGGGCTACAGAGGTACTTTTTCATGCTTTGTCAGTTTAGTGGTATCGTGCCATCTGGCTGTTGTTTATAAAATGCTTAAATGGGTAAAATGTCAAGCAGGGAGGTACATGGGTGTTCACCAGATGATCAAGGAATCATGGTGTTCATATTCCTAGCTTTTCCGCTGGTAATTTCCTTTTCTTTTCTGTTAGAGGTTGTGGAACAATGCCCTCACTCTACCCCAGGATAGCCCAAAACACGCAAGTGAGACCCATGGCTGCTGATCAAGGAAAGTTGCTATGGAAATACGGTGACAAGGTTGCTACTTAAAAGTGATTGGAGTCAATTCATTCCTGGTGATTGGACTTACTTGCAACTGTGAAACAAGGAAACAAGGAATCAACACACCTGTACTATACTCAAGAACGGAATGAGATGAGAGACAGAGCAACAATACCAGGAAGCTGAGGGGTGGAGTAGAAATAAATGGAAGGACTCACACTCGTTTCTTAGAGAGGTCAGCCGGCAAGAGGGCTAGTTGCACAAGCAGAGCCTGCAGGGGCTGCGTTCAATCCCCAGCACCTGCTTACAAAGCTAGGTGTGACATTGCACACCTGTGTCACTGTGGGGAGTGTAGACAGGAGAATCACTGGGACTCTTTTGTCAGCTAATCTGTTCTTAAAATGGAAGTTTCAGGTTTCGTGAGAAAGTAAGAAAAGACAGCACCTAACTTTAAAAAAAAATTGTTTTCTGGCTTCTGTATATAAGTACACAGAATCACAAATCTGTACATACATGCACATACCACACACACACACACACACACACACACACACACAAAACACAACATACTTCACATACTACACACAGAAAGTAAGTAAAAAATAAATAG
Organism: Dipus sagitta; assembly: GCA_036346955.1. Classification (NCBI taxonomy): domain Eukaryota; kingdom Metazoa; phylum Chordata; class Mammalia; order Rodentia; family Dipodidae; genus Dipus; species Dipus sagitta. The sequence continues at coordinate 11,709,923 of CM070789.1, read as the reverse complement.
TGTGCTGGAGATATGGCTTAGTAGTTAAGGCACTTGCCTGCAAAGCCAAAGGACCCAGGTTCAATTCCCCAGGACCCATGTAAGATAGATGCTCAAGGTGGGGGGGAGGGGGAAGCATGCGTCTGGAGTTTGTTTGCAGTGGCTGGAGGCCCTGGCACGCCCTTTCTCTCTCTCTCTCTCTCTCTCTCTCTTTCAAATCAATAAATAAAAATAAAAAATTAAGTGTCAGAAGTGCATTATTTGTACCATTGTAGGCTCTCAGAACGCACCACATACACCGCTCATTCCAGAGCACGTGGCAGTGTTTCTGGTGCTGCTCCCACGAAGCTGAGTTTCACCACTTCAGGTTTGTTGGCTTTTGGGGTCAGACAGCTCCTTGTCGTGGGTGGGCTGTCCTCTGAACAATAGAGATAATATAGGATGCCTAGCAATGTCCCACACCTCTACCCCCTGTATGCCAACACCTACCCCATAGTTAGGACAAGGAAAAATTCTCTCTCGATACTGCAAAATGTGCTGAGGAAAGGGGACATAGCCAAAGTAGTCGGTGGCAACAGGAACCACGACAGATATGTTAACCTTGTTTTATACCCAATTCAAGATTCTAGCCAGTGGATTAAAAATTTTTTCAAGTAACATTAAGGAGGAACTTTGGCAAAGTTTATTTGTGGTAGATAAATTATGTGTAAAAGGCAAGAACTGAGCTGGCTTGGAAGAAATGTTTGCTCTATGGAAAGTCTTCTCGCCTCCATGGAAAGACTAACTTGTAAATGCAATGAACTCAGCAGCTGGTAAATGGCTTCCAGGGGCCTTTAGGGCTTGCCTCAAAACAAGGAAGATCCCATTTCCTATTAAATGAAGGGGTGAGAAGCATTTATTTTGTCGTTGTTGTTGTTTGTTTGTTTGGGGGGGGGGTTGGTTAATTGGTTTGTTGGTTTTGTTTGAGGTTTAAAAAAAAAACATTTTTCTTTTTGCTGCCACTTAAGTAAATAGTCAATTGAAATAAATAATTTTCAACCACTTACCTTTTTAAAAAACACTTTTTAAATTCATTCACAACTTAAGCATATCATTGGGATATGTTTATTTTGCCATGACCATGTATGATTTCATTATTCCTCAATAAGGATATAAATTAATGCTGAAAAAAATATTTTCAAAGACTGGTTATTTTGGAAAGAAAAGAACTTGTTAACTCAGAAGTGGACACAATAGTTTTGAAGGCCAGAGAAATTATGTGACACCATCTTCAGGCTGTGCACTTACTAGTGTTCAATTCATATTCGAAAACATTTTCCTGGACTTTCAAAATGACTTGGCATTAACCATCACAGCAGCAACGGGCAACTTTTGAAAATCCAATGAAGACTTACTCCAATAAACAACCAGGTCCGCAGGTGTCTAACCAATTTACTTCAAACCTTTAATTTTGAACGTTGAGACGATCTTATTCAAAATAACTGGTCATGGCTGGGGAGATGATTGTGTTGGTGAATGTTTGCCCCACAAGTGTGAACCCTGTGTTCAAATCCCAAGAACACACATAAAAACCAGGCTTGATTGTCAGTTCCTATAAGCCCAGTGCTAGGGATGTAGAGACATGAAGATCCATGCGGTTCATGAGCTATGTAGTTTAGCCAAACTGGTAAGCAGTGGGTTCATTGAGAGAACTTGTCTCAAAAAAGAGTTGGAGGTCTGGAGAGCTGGCTTAGCAGTTAAGGCGCATGCCTGTGGAGCCTAAGGACCCAGGTTCAATTCTCTAAGTCCCATGTAAGCCAGATGTACATCCTGGCGCATGCATCTGGAGTTCATCTGCAGTAGGTGGAGGCTCTGGCACATCCTCTCTCTCTCCCTCTCTCTCTCAAACTCTAATAAATAAATAAATGACTCTTTAAGAAAGAATTTGAAAGAGATTGAGGAAGACACCTAATGTCAGTCTCCAGCCATTAGCTTCTATATGCACATGTACACACACACACACACACACACACAACACACTCACACACACACACAACCATGCATACACACGTGCAGACCACATAAAAAAATAAGCTGCCACATCAACTGTAGTATGCGAATATCAGTACTACTATTAACAAGATTCAATTTGACCTTCACATCTTTGTTTTTTTTTTCTGGGTGTATAGGAGATAAGAAAAAAGTTCTGTTTTCTAAGTATCTTTTATAGGGCAGGTGAGAAGTTGGCTGAAAAATCATACAAATCTTATGAACTTCTAATTCCTTCAGGATTGCAGTAGCTGCCTTATAGAAGGATGCCCATAATTTATGTCATCACAGAGGAACGTCATTTATATTCACTTATGGACAGAGATGGAAGTGAGTGACAGAGGACAAAGTCAGAGCAAAGAATGGGCGGTTACAATATGGTTACAATTACCCAGCAGTTTGCTGTGACTGGACTGAGAGGTCGTGTCCACCCATGTGTGTGTGTGTGTGTGTGTGTGTGTGTGTGCACATGTGCATCCATCCATGGCTGTGTGTGTGTGTGTGTGTGTGTGTATGCACCCTGTTTGCTAAGTGTTCTATTCCTTGTATGTACCTGCAATTTTAGAGACAATCAAGACATGAATTTGTTGCTGTAATACTTTTTTCAACGGCATTGGTGAGTTGTCTAGGAAGATAAAAACGTAGGCCTACATTCCACCCAATCCATTAATCACCCAGCACAGGACTCCTCACCTGCTATCAATAGTACATTTAGTATGAAATGAGATAGTGTTAGATTTGTCTTCTGGATCTGCAAGCTGAACTTTTGTAGTAAATACATTTTATCTAGACTTTGAGGCATATGCTAAAGCGAAAGTGTTTGGCTTAAGTTTTATTATATGTTCTATATTTCCCACTCTCCTGTCGTACTTAAAACAAAGGCTTTCAAAACCTGCTCTTAGAAATTCCACATAAGGCAATGGGGAGATGGCGCGGTGGTTAAAAGTGCTTACTACGCAAGCCTGATAACTGGAGTTTGGATCCCCACAACCCAAGGAAAACCAGACGAAAATAGGGCGTGTGGAATGAGCCTGCTACAACGAGAGGCCACGCAGCAGAATCTGAAGCTCGAGGGCAGCTAGCTTGGCATTAGCAGTGGCAATACAGTAAGAGACCCTCTGCCTCAAGCAAGGCTAAAGTGAGGACCCACACCCCAAAGTTGTCCTCTGACCTCCACACACGTGCCATGCCCCCCCCAACACAACCCACATACACACACACACTTACACATAGACATAGAGGAATTACATAGAGATCATTAAGTATAAGTCAGAAAAAAATAAACAACTGGTTAGTTTGTTGATTGGAAAATTATTAACACAAACCAACACAGGGATTCGATTCTAATATCCTATAATGGGAAATTACCAATGGAAAAAAAAAATTATTCCCCTAAAACATGGTTTGTGATTATGTCATCTATTTCTAATTCCTCCATTGTCTTCCATGCTGGCCACTGCCAGAGCCTGGGGTTAGACAAGAGAGAGTAATGACCAGATGCGGAGTGGCAAAGTCTGAGTTTCTTTAATACAGTCTCCTGGAATGAGAGCAGTTATGTATTATTTTTAAGTCCGCTCTTCCATTACAGCGATAAATGGTTATTTAAATACAGTCAGGTTCAAATTACATTGGTGGAAAATGCAGCAGGGAAAAGTCTCAAAGACAAAGAACTTTTAAATAAATCTCATCTGTCCTCCTGCCAGATGAGGTAATTTCTATGCCAGATGGCAGATGTTTATGCCAGTACTTAAAAGAAGTAAAAATTAAATCGATTTCAAAAACTTAATTGTTTTTAGTTTAAAAAATGCTCTCAAGTAAAGGGAAGTTAGTCGGCAGAGATTGTCCTTAAAATGATTTCAAAAACCGAGGCTCTTACTGTACAGTTCTGATTTGGAGGAGAAGTTAACTGTTATGTAAGTTACTTTGATTTTTGAGTTCGTTACTAATTTTTTAATATTCATTTGGGATAATTTAAGAAATGACTTTTGACATTTTTTTTCTAGAAGCAATCACCAAAAATTTTCAAAGAGTGTTATTTTAATGTGTGATGTTTCAATTAGCTCTCTATACTTGAGAAATAGGCAAGGTTAAAAGCTGTTAATCAGGGCTGGAGAGATGGCTTAATGGTTAAGGCACTTGCCTGCAAGGCCAAAGGACCCAGGTTGAATTCTCCAGGACCCACATAATCCAGATGCACAAGGTGGCACATGTATCTGGAGTTTGCAATAGCTGGAGGCCCTGGTACACCCATTCACTCTGTCAATCTGCCTCTTTCTTGCTCTTGCTCTCTCTCTCTCTCTCTCTCTCTCTAATAAATAAATAAAAATAAAATTTTTGGATAAAAAAGAACTGTTAATCAGTATCTCTGCTGTATAAACCAGAAAAGTTACCCATCTCAAGCTGCTATGGGTATGACCATCACAACATGAATAGGGGAAAACCTTCCCCACATAAACAAATGCTGCCTAGGCAGTCCTGTTTATCCATCCCAATTTTATGAACATATCAGTGAGAAACTTGGCTTGGCTTGAAAGCAGTTTTGGTATGGGAAATTTTTATTATCATATAATGTGAATTTATTGTTCATAAAAAGCAAATCCAAGCTAATTGCTATGTAGTTTTCCTTTCCAATAAATGCATTAGCACTGGTCAGAATTAAATACTGCTTTTTGTTCTGTCTTGTTTTTGTGGGTTTTTTTTTTGTTGTTGTTGTTTGTTTGTTTGTTTGCTTTTCAAGGTAGAGTCTCACTCTAGCCCAGGTTGACCTAGAACTCACTATGTAGTTTCAGGTTGATCACAAACTCACAGCAATCCTTCCTACTTCTGCATCCCAAGTGCTGAGATTAAAAGCACGTGACACCACAACCAGCTTTAAATACTACTTTTTAAATCTAAAATGCAGGATCAAGTTTCAGCAAATATTTTTGGAAATCCCAAGTGAAGGACAGCTATAATATAACTAAATAGTATTGGTGATGTGTACTAAGTGATTTCCTCAAAGCATCTCTGTTTGTACTATAACAGTGAAAAACTAAGCAGATTTGAGAAAATGCCATTTAGGTTAGGAAGTGAGAGTAAAGCTTATTAGAACTAGAACATGTGTGATATTCCTTAAACTTCAGTCCACCGAAAAAGTTATTCAAATAAACACTTAACTTGGGCTCATGTTTTTCTCTGTATAGCACAGAAATCTTTGCAGACCAAAGCATGAAATAATCTCTTTCCTCGATTTGTTTGTATTTTTATTTTCCTGTTAGGACATAGAGGCAGTTAGGAAAATATAATATTTTAATAAATCAAGATATTACATACAGATTTAATTTTGGTTCTTTAAAATCTGAAAAGGAGGGGCTGAGATATGCCTTAGCTGTTAAGGCACTTGCCTGTGAAGCCTAACGACCCAAGCTTGATTCTCCAGGTCCCATGTAAGCCAGATACACAAGGGGGCACACACGCCTGGAGTTCGTTTGCAGTGGCTGAAAGCCCTGGTGCACCCATTGTCTCTCTCTCCTCTCTCTCTCTCTCTTTCTCTCTCTCTCTCTTTCTCTCTCTCTCTTTCTGCCTCTTTCCCTCTCTCAAATAAATAAATAAAAATAAAATATTAAAAACTGAAAAGGACATTTCTGTTGAACTTATTTGAGGCACTTGCAGATTACTCAGGCCTCAAAAGTTAGTTAGCTCTGATAGTCTATGCTACTCTGGCTTCCTCTTAGCGCTCAGGAACCTTTCTCTGAAGACGTCAGTTTCCATGAGATTTGCCCGTGTTTTTCTCTCCAGCAGGCATTCTCTATAGCGGGGTTCTGTAGAGCTTAGTAGGCAGAGATGCAGTCACCAGTCAGATCAAGCTTCCCTCTGGGTCCTCACAGTTCTACCCCAGGACACTGAGCACGTCCACAGAATTCCCAAACAGCATCTACAACAAAGCACACAATGCATGTTAAGTAAGTTTTAGGACTAGCTAAGTGGCAGACACTTTACCCATCAATCATAATTACTCAAATAAGATATTTCTCTAAAATGTAAAACTCTTATTTCTCTCATATTTAGTAGTGCAGAGATAGATGGGAACTTGGAAACATGAAAACAACTGTGTTCCACTTAGAGTCCTTCTATCTTGTGGTCCTAGTATCCCCTAGGAGATTCTGATCGTTCATGAAGAAGATACCAGCCACCACCTCTGAGAAGCAGAAGACAAGGAGTGTCATTATCAAAGAAATGATGTAGGTGTTGATCATGATACCTCGCAGCTATGGAACCTGCTGAAACTGCAGGCTGTGGGTGAGGTCTCGATTCCTACAAGAAAGAAGGGGAGAATAGAGACGGGGGGCCAGCTAGCAGCCATGCCTTAGGCATTTGCTAAATGCTTTATAACACGATGTTCGTAATTCCTCTATTTCCCAAGATTTCTTGAATGTCTATTTTATATATCTACTGTATTTGGACCCACAAGAAATTTTATATATACAACATTTGTACCCGGAAGGAACACTCAATATTTGGAGTTAATGTGTTATGTCCACTGAGGACTTCCCCAACAGTGTAATGTAACATGGGTGTTATGTGAGTAGTATGAAAGATACAACGTTAGTATTCGATATCATTTCCTGATAGGCTGATGGGAAGAAAGGTAACAACTATTCTTCAGTTCTTCATTCTACTTTTGTACTTTTTACCCCAAAACAAAAGGGTCTGACACAAGTGTGATCATTTCTGTCTCCTAGCTGTTAAAAAAACTAACACATTATGCATAGGCTCATATACACATACATTCTGCAGGTGTGCGTGTTTCTATATCATTGAGGAGGAGCATGCTAGTTAATATTCATTTTGCCATAAATACGCTTATGCTCACCTTTTAGCTCTGCAGCATCCATTCTTATTGTTAAAGGAGGCTGAATCAATCAACAGCGTTCTCTAATGATGGAAGCAGATGGAAAGAGAATGAGCTTTCAAATCCTCCTCAAGGGCATTGTAGAGGATGCTGCACCCTTAACTGAAAATTGCTCAATTTTGCAATGGACTTGGCCAATGTAGACACAGCCTTATATTTTCACTAATTTTGAATTAATACTCCAGAAACCAGCAGCTGACAATGAGCCTGAACAGTTGGTTTCACACCTGAGGCCTCTGTTAAAAGACCATTCTCATCAGAGTCAAACAGGAGGGTCTATTAGAGGGGGGAAATGAGTGCATTTTCTCTAAGACTACTTAAGTAGGAGTTTCTCCTGAACTAATTAAGATTCTACTCTATTTCAGAAGCTAATGTTGGAGGCAGACGTTCTGTTTGGGAATTATTAATAAGTGGAAGCAGAAGATTCCAGAGCACTTGAAGTGGTACATTTACCTGGTGCAGGCTCAGTAAAAATACCTGTACAAAACAATTCAGTGAGAAATAATATTTTAAACAAAACCGCAAATGCGTAAGGTGAATGACAATGGTATATAAAATTACTACTGGTATCTGAGAACTTTTAAGAAGTGGAATGAGTGGCATTTTTGGTTATTTAAAAACACCCTGATAACTCAACATTAAGCTTGCATGCGCCAAGAATTCCTTGAAGAGTAAAGAATATTGTCTTATTTCTGTTCAGAATATATTTGGTATGATGTGAAGAATAATTCCATTTTGAAGGGAAGTGTACTTAAATATACATATTAAATCCTCATATTTGGTGTGATGGTGCAGGCAGTCAATGTAAAAATGATCAGCTGGCTTAAACCAAAATATGCTAATAGAATCCTAGAGAATATTTTTGCCTGGCCACGTCAATAAACACAGAAATGTTGTGTGATTTTGACTGTGCATGTTCACATAACTGGTACATGTGTAAGCCAAAATCAGGAGAGTACTCTCTTGTCGTTCACATGATGAGTCTTACACACAGTCTTGAAAGTGGTGTTGTATAGACACACCTTGAAGTCAGACATTGCTGTACACTGATAGCTTTGAATTTCATATCATATGACTACCTCAAGTTTTTAAAAATCACTTTGGTGCCTTTCATGTATTTTTATTTTTTCTTTCTTTCTTTCTTTCTTCTTTTTTTTTTTTTTTTTTTTTTTGAGGCGTTCTCACTGTAGCCCAGGCTGACCTGTAACTCCCTTTGTAGCCCATGCTGGTCTCAAACTCAAGGTGGTCCTCCTACCTTGGCCTCCCAAGGGCTAGGATTAAGGATGTGAGCCGCAATGCCTAGCTATTTTTTTTCTTTTTTTGCCTTTTTATACTAATAGCAGAAGTAGACGTTCCTGAAAGCCTTCTGCACCTGGGCAGGAAGTCTTGACCCAGGCTGTCGTTTATAAACTACATAGAACTGCTTTTATCGTTGTTAAACTGTGAGCGACATGAAAAACACAGGGGGAAAAGGAGAGAAGATACCAAAATGTCCAATGTACAAGGTTTTAGCATGGACATGAAGTTTTGGTGTCTGGTATAAAAGAGAAAGTAGGTTAAGGGAAAAACATCAGAGAGCTAATTAATAGTGACTTTATTTTTGTTACTTGTTTCCATCAAGGATGAAGCCCAGACTAGCCTGAAACAAATCCTTCTGCCTCATCCTTCATGAACTGGGATTATGTGTGCACGCCATTATATGTCTAGCTTAGTGGCTTTTTCTTTATCCATAAAAAATGTGCAAACAACAAAGGAATCAGCCGGGCATGGTGGTATATGCCTTTAATCTCAGCACTCAGGGGGAAAGAGAGGAGAATCACTGTGAGTTAGAAGCCAGGCTGGGAGTACACAGTGAATTCCAGGTTAGCCTGGGCTAGAGTGAGACCCTAGCTTAAAAATAAATAAATAACCAGGGCTGGAGAGATGGTTTAGTGGTTAAGGTACTTGCCTATGAAGCCTAAGGACCCAGGTTCAGTTCCCCACTACCCACATAAGCCACATGCACAAGGTGGCACATGTGTCTGGAGTTCATCTGCAGCAGCTGGAGGTCCTGGTGCATCCATTGTTTCTCTTTCTCTCTCTCTCTCTTTCTCTCTCTCTCTCTCTCGCTCAATCTCTCTCTCTTCCTTTTCCTCTCTTTCTATATCTCTATCTCTCTCAAATAAATAATATTTTTAAAATAACACTCAGAATAAAGACTTATTCGTTCTGGGAAATAGTAGTTACTTAAATATCAGGATGGCAATACTGATGGATATTATTTTTTTTTATTTTAAAAATATTTTTAAATTTTTATTTATTTATTTGAGAGAGAGAAAGAGGGGGAGAGAGAGAGAGAGAGAGAAAGAATATGCAAGCCAGGGCCTCCAGCCATTGCAAATGAACTTCAGACACATGCACCCCGTTGTGTATCTGGCTCATGTGGGTCCTGGAGAATTGAACCGGGATCCTTTGGCTTTGCAGGCAAACGCCTTAACCGCTAGGCCATCTCTCCAGCCCCTGATGGATATTATTTATCAATAAATTACGGATATTTTAAAGAATAATGAAAAGGCAAAATACATTTAAATAGGATTGTTTTTTATTTCTATTTCTGTGTGTGTTACTAGGATTCAAATCTAAGGCCTCATGTATCCTGGACAACCGATCTCCAATTGAAATAAGTACCCCCAGCCCCTGTTACCTTTTATTTTGTTTCTTGCTGATGTAAAGAATGTTCTCTGGGCTGGAGAGATAGCTTAGCAGTTTAAGCATTCGCCTGTGAAGCCTAAGGATCCAGGTTTGATTCCCTAGTACCCACGTAAGCCAGATGAACAAGATGGTGCATGCATCTGGAGTTCATTTGCAGTCGCTGGAGGCCCTAGAGTGAGCTAATACACCCTCTCTCTCTCTCTCTCTCTCTCTCTGTGTGTGTGTGTGTGTGTGTGTGTGTCTATCTTTTTCTCTCCCTCTCTCTCTCTCTCTCTATCAAATAGATAAAATCTTTAAAAAAAAAAAAAAGAATGTTCTCTGCATTAGTCAAGCCATTCCAGACCACCCATTCTTCTTTTATTCAAACAGTTTACATTCAATGGTCTCAGAAAAAGCAGTCTTGAATTTTTCATTATCATAGATAAGTTAAATGAAGGCTTAGAAACCTAAGACATGATGACAAGAAAAAAAGTATGGGATAGTCATACCTTTGTCATGGCAACATAATAATTAATAATTCTATATATATTTAATATATATAATAATTAATAATAGCTACTGAATGAGACCCATTCCTCATGTCACTCCAGTCTGCCAGTCACTGAAAGTGAAATATCTGTTCAGGAGGCTCCAGGCATGTGGAGACAGGTCGCCATCCACTTCCCCAAGGACACTGTTTAAGAGAAGATGGTAGGAAGTGAGCTAACTGGTAGTGTGTGTGTGCGTAGCCAAACTCCAGGGCTCTGCACAAGGCTGTGTTCTCAGAAAACGGCAGCAAGGCGTTTTGGCCCTGTGATATCAATAGGTCACCCATCTGAAACTTACCGAAGCCTGGATAAGGGTCAGTGATTCCAACTGCCTTAAGCTGGACTCGCTAAACAACAACTTAGGCAACTGTTTCCATGGTGACCGATATGTCAGAGGTATTGTCCATAACAAAGCTAATGGGAGTACATTGTTTAGCTATGTGACCTCTAATATTGATAAAAAGCAAGTCACTAAAAGGAAGTGAAGTAAGCGGGTTTATTTTTGTTTCCACCCAGCTCCACAGCCTTCCACAAGTGTTCTCTCGGAGCCAGGGTAGACTCAGTAGCAGCCCTCCCCTCAGACTCATGCCGAACCCGGCCAGCTGTTTAAAAAGCCCAGGGTTTGTCATGTGGATAATGGGGCAAGGACTCCAAATAACTCACGAATCCATTCATTCTCCTCCATTCCATTTCCCAGCCTCCTCAGAGGTTCAATAGAATCACGGGACTACTTTCCCGTGAATGTGAACAGAATTCAGAAATTATGTACCTTTTAAAAATGTTACAGCAGGGCTGGAGAGATGGCTTAGTGGTTAAAGCGCTTGCTTGTGAAGCCCAGGACTCGTGTTTGACTCTCCAGGTCCCATGTGAGTCAGATGCACAAGGTGACACCAGTTTGCAAGGTCGTACATGAGCACAAGGGGGCGCACATGTCTGGAGTTCGATTGAAGTGGCTGAGGCCCTGGCATGCCAATTCTGTCTGTCTGTCTGTCTGTCTGTCTGTCTCTCTCTCTCTCTCTCTCTCTCTCTCTCTCTCTCTCACACACACACACACACACACACACTTTCTCGCATTAAAAAAAAATGTCGTCTGTTGGGCTTGACTCAAAAAAAGAAAAGAGTAATAGGAGTAAAAATTAGCTTATTACTCAGCTTAATCTTGACCATAGAAATGAGTGTTTAGATACAAATACTTTCATCATGTGACTGTGCAACCTGACATCCTGATGGGCATACATAATTGTCAGCATAACAGAACTAGGAGGTATTGGGCTGGAGAGAGATGGCTTAGTGGTTAGGCGCTTGCCTGTGAAGCCTAAGGACCACAGTTCGAGGCTCAATTCCCCAAGACCCATGTTAGCCAGATGCACAAGGTGGAGAATGCATCTGGAGTTTGTTTGCAGTGGCTGGTTTTCTCTCTATCTACCTGCCTCTTTCTCTCTCTGCCTGCCACTCTCAAATAAATAAATAAATAAAAACAAAACTAGGAGCTATTAGCCATATTGTCTTTCATAAATTTTATGAACTTTAATATATAAATATATTAGTAATTGATCATATTTCCATCAGTGTGTTCTCTTTTATCCTCTCCCTCTCCCCCATGCCACTGAGGACCCACTTCAATGGGGGTATCCAGTAATCCCTGTGGGATCCTGAATGCATCAGTCAGTCCCTGTGGGGAGAACAGTTTGCTTTTCCACCCTGTGGCTCTTACATTCTTTCTTCCCCCTCTTCCTCCATGTCTCCTGAGCCTTAGAGGATTGGTTATAAGTCTCTTTGAGTGTTGGGTTCTCTATAGCCTCTAATTTTCTGCTTTGGTGAGTTTTGAGTCTCCTCAGTGCCTACAGCCGTCCCCTTGGAGGAGGTTCTCTGGCAAGCCATAGTACCAGAATGTCTCCATTTTCTTTCTTTCTTTCTTTCTTTCTTTCTTTCTTTCTTTCTTTCTTTTTTTTTTTTTTTTTTTTTTTTTTTTTTTTTTTTTTTTGCACTCTGACTGCCATTCCTATCTGTTTTCTTAGATTGACCCAATTATCTAATTATCACTTTCCTAGAATGACCCAGACCACCCGTCCCCATCGTCAGTTTCCAGGAAGAGCCCAAAGCCACTGGCTCACTCACCACTTCACTGAGTCAAGGTGAACTTCCCGACAACCAGCGAATTCCAGGGACCCCACTGCCCCATAAATATAAGTACTCCTTCATCTGTAAGGGAAGCTGCTTCTGACCTGCCTGCCAGAGTCTTCCTCAGGCTTCCAGGAAAAAGCCTGTCTCTGCTGCTGAGGTCAGTCTTCTCTTCTCATCTCATCGCCTGCTTCTTTCCAGCAGCCATGTGAGCAGCACTCGTATTTAACCGGCCACTTCCTCGGTAATGCTTTGGAGGGGCCTTGGCAAATGGGATAGAAAAAGCTCAACTTGGCTAGGCGCTTGGTTTTCTCTTTTCATCATTTTTTAATTTTTTTTTAAATTTCTTTGAGAGACGGGGAGAGCGAGAATGGACATGCAGGCCCTCTAGCCACTGTAAATGAACTCCAGACGCATGCCCCACCGTGGACACTGGGGCAGCGAACCTAAGTCCTTAGGCTTCACAGGCAAATGCCTTAACCATTGAGGCATCTCTCCAGCCTCATCTTTTTTTTTTTTTTTTATCATTTTAACGGGTCTTTGGTCTTCCAGGTTCTTGCTACCATCTGTAACCTAGTGGCCTAGTCCTCCTGGCTCTACACCCTAGCATGGGTGCCCTACGTGTGGGTCTGGGCTGGGAGCACACTGGGGTACGACAACAGCAGTGAGCTCCTCCTCCTTCGTACCCTACCTAGAGGGCAGCAGGGGCAGTCTACACCCTTGGCTGGTTTGGGGGCAGGGTGAGCACTCTCCCCAGGACCTGAGTAGTCTAGCTGGCAGTGCTCCGGGTAGGTGCACCTATTTGCTATGTCTTACCTGAGCAATCGCCTGTGAAGAAGAAAAGAACAAAGGCAGGATGACAGGGGAGAAGTAAAGAGGCGAGAGCAAAGCCCATCATTCTTTACGCACTGGTATCTCTAGACATTTAAGTACTGACCTTCTTAGCTAATACCTTAAGCAAGCAGAATTAGATAGAGTTGGATATTTTTGGCCATATTTTCACATAAGATATAGGACTTTTAGAATATAAATGAATATAGAAACAACTTTGTGTTATTGATGCTTTCAAAGCTGTTTTGAGTTCAAAAGGAGCCAACTAAAAGCAATTTGTGGATTTTTCCACTCCTGTCTCAAGATACACCATGCCATCATTCCCCACAGTGCCATTGTCCAAATTTTTGTGTTACTCATAGGTTATGGTCAGAAGCAATATTCAAATCCTAGCACTCTAGAAGCATAGGGAAGAGGATCATGAGTTCAAGGGCAGCCTAGGATACAGTTCCAGACCAGTCTGGGCTATAAGACTGAAACTTTGCTTCGGAAGGAAGGAAAAAGGGAAGGAGGAAGGGAGGAATGGAGAGAGAGAGGGAAGAAGGTAAGGAAGGAGGGAGGGAATATGGGAGAAAGAAGAAAAGAAAGGAAGGAGGAAAGGAAGGGAGAGAGGGAGTGAGGGAGTGAAGAAGGAAGAGAAGAAGAAAAGGCACTTGGAGGAGGAAGAAGAAAGAGAAGTGAAGTTTAGGGAGGAATAGAATATGATTCGCTCACCATACCCACAAGTTCAGCAAAACACAGACGATATTCAGAAAAAATCCTTGCCCCTGAACTGAATGAAATTGTACATATATATTTTATTGTCATTATCCTAAATAATAAATCTAGCTATGTACGTTGCATCATGTAGTATATATACCTCAACGTGACTTACAAAATGTAGGAGGCTGGCAAGGCTAAATGCAAATCTATCGCCTTTTATACAAAGGACTTGAGCATCTGTGGCTTTGGATATCTCTGGGAATTCTAGAATCCACTGCTGATACCAAAGGACAACTGTCTTTCCGGGTTGCTGCAAATCTGTGTAAATCAGTCCACTGATGTGAGGTAAATATGCACAGGATTTTGAAAAGGAAGATATGAGCTCATACAACACAATCAGATAGGAACAAAACCTATTGGGCTAGAGAGGCATCTTAGCAGTTAAGGCGCTTGCCTGCGAAGCCTAAGGACCCACGTTTGACTCTCCAGATCCCACAAAGCAGAAGGTCAAGAATGAGTTGTGAGGTACTTGTATGACAAGACAGAACAACCTTAGTTGTTGTGTCCTGACGTAACTGGCTTGTGCCGTTCTGGAACATCAGACTGTCTCTGGAACAGAAGATACAAAAAAAAAAAAAGCATTACGTTGAGAGGCACTAAGGTTTTGAAGTTGCTTGTGACACTTGGTTAGGTGAGCACCTTTCTCCTAAGTCTAGAGACGCTGACCTGACTCAGAAAGGGCTCCTTTGGCTTATCCTGAGATGCATTTCCAACCATGAAAGCTTCCTGGTTGGGAGTATACTCACCAAATGCACAAAGTGTGGGCTGATGATTGTTAAGTCCTGAGATTAGAATTTTGTTCACATCATCTGAATCCAGATCTCAGAGGGAAGGGGAAGGAAATCATCCACTCATCAGAAAAACTACCCATTTCTTTCCAAAAGGGAGAAAATCAGAAAAGAAGTTTTATTTGCTACCAGGCAGAAAGATGAAGAAAGATGAACCTTAAACGCCATTCTGATAGGTGGCTGTAGAGAATATGAAAGTAAGGAGAAAGTAAAGGTGGTACTGGGGGCTGGAGAGATGACTTCGTGGTTAAAGCACTTGCCAGCAAAGCCAAAGGACCCAGGTTCAATTCCCCAGGACCCACATAAGCCAGATACACAAGGTAGTGCAAACATCTGGAGTTCGTTTGCAGTAGCTGGAGGCCCTGGCGGCACACCCATTCTCTGTCTCTCTCTCTCTCTGTCTCTCTGTGTCTTTCTCTCAAATAAATAAACAAATAAAATAAGAAGAAAAGAAAAGGTGGTGATGGGGAAAATGTGTTCCTAGTGCACCGTTTCACAATTACGCCTCTTGACCATTCAGTGTGTGTCAAGTAGTCCACAGATTACTTCATACCTTTCTTGGACATTTTTCGTGCCATACAGAGATGACTGACTTACTCACATCCACAGAGCCAGTAAGTAATGAAACCGGCCTTGGAATCCTGGCCAACAGAGTCAAAAACATATTTTTGTTTCGTTGGGTTTTGTGTTTTGTGGGTTCTGTTCATGATTTTTTTGAGGCGGGGCACCATTTCCTGTAGCCCAGCCTGGCCTTCAGCTCACTTGCATAGTCAGCCTCGGTCTTGAGCTCCTGATTCCTCTGCGCTCGCTTCCCAAGTGCTAGGGTTACAGGTGTGTGCTGCGCGCCCAGCCAGAGCCCGCTCTCTGCACCCGTGCCTCATGACCTCCAGAGACGCCGGGGAACCGGGCGCATTGTGACCGCTTGTTGTCAGAGAAAAGAGGCTTCGAAATTCAATAGCGGTGTTGATTTACAATAAATTGCACATAAGTCTTTATTCCCGTTTGTGTTGCAACGCTTACTCAAAACGAGACAGGAACAGAGGCGATATGCATTCCGACAACAAAGCATGCTCCCGACCATAAGCGGGTCCTATTTCCTACATTACTCTGAGAAGAAAAGGTGGATACAAATGTACAAACTTAATATTCACAGAGGTATCATGTGACCCAATCAGAAAGCATTTTTAAGATGGACACCGACTCGTTTACAAATATTTTTGCCAGCAGACTTTTGGGAATTATTTTCATCTGCTTTTTCTGAAGAAAAGAATGTTTGTTAGAAAGGGGAAAGGAACCCTTGAGGCATGCCAGTCTTTCCATTTCTGCATTTCCTACGAACTATATGATCTGGGAAAAGTTGTTATATATTTTACTTGACATGGGGTCTCCCTACACAGCCCAGGCTGATTTTGAACTTGAGGAATTCTTTTTTTTTTTAATTATTTATTTATTTATTTGAGAGCGACAGACAGAGAGAAAGAGGCAGAGAGAGAGACAGGGAGAATGGGCGCGCCAAGGCCTCCAGCCACTGCAAATGAACTCCAGATGCGTGCGCCCCCTTGTGCATCTGGCTAACGTGGGTCCTGGGGAATCGAGCCTCGAACCGGGGTCCTTAGGCTTCACAGGCAAGCGCTTAACCGCTAAGCCACCTCTCCAGCCCAAACTTGAGGAATTCTTGTCCCAGCCTCTCATGTGTTGGAATTGGGGCATGAACTGAACACCTAGTGCCTTTTCTCTTAGAGTTTCCATTTACTATGTTTTCAAATGAGGATGGTGCTTTTCCTGTCACTATGAAAAATCTAATTGAGTTAACCAATTTAAACCTGTGTCTGAGACAACTTTTGCCAGTATAATCTTGATTAGTTTAGAGGGAAAAATAAAGAAGAAAGAAAGAAAGGCAGAAAGGCAGAAAGAAAGGAAGGAAGGAAGGAAGGAAGGAAGGAAGGAAGGAAGGAAGGAAGGAAGGAAGGAAGGAAGGAAGAAAGAAATTTAGGATTTTTTTTTCTAGATTTCATTTTGAGTTTGTTCCTTTGTATACATCTTTTAATGTACCTTGAAGCTGATGTATTTTATATACATTGAAAGATAGTTTACAGGCTATGGAGATAGCTCAGTGATAGAATGTTTGTCTAGCAAACACAAGTCCCAAGGTTCAATTTCCAGCACTGCAATAAATAAGTAAATAGTGATTTTCACAAAGACATTAATTAATTCATTAATAGTACTATTTATTCATATACTGGTTTGTATAACACAAGATTACGTATACTTTACTGTAAAACTTATACCCCATAAAGAATAATGGAACAAAGATTGAAAGATTCCTATAGACTAACAATGTTATAAGTTACTTTTTGCTTTTTTGTTTTTACTGTAGCATATAAGGATGCTAGAGGAAGATTGAATATCTTCTTCTAAGAAGGCTGATGATAACTTAAAACATAGAAGTGATATAAAATGGTTATGGGAACTACAAGCATGTTGGAAATCAAAGATCTCTGTGGTTATACATAGAGAAATACAGTAACCCCATTTCTAAAAATTAGTGAGGTGTGAAACAAAGGAATGTAAAATGTGACAGTGGTCAGGCCTTCATTTTCCAGCTTCTCACAGCCAACTCCTTCTTTATGGTCAGCTTCTCCATGGGTATGATTCCTTGAGACAATAGACTTTTACGTATCCCAAATTCACGTGAAGAATTCACACAGCCAGAATTCAATGCGATGTTTTATTCTCAGAATTAGCCATTGCCAACCAGATAAAATCAGATGGTGGTTGGAGACTACACAGTATCAAGTCAATAATGATGTCTTGACAGTCACAAATCCACAAGCCAGTGAATTGTCTGGGCCAGTTGCTCCGGACACATCCTATTTTAATTTGTCTGTCAACATTCTCAGGAGGTGACTGAGACACACATGTTTAATACTTTTCTTCTGAATGACTGGCCACGAGCAGCTGAGTCATTCATTTTTTTTTTTTCTCTCACAGCTTAAACTTCTCTCTCCTCTTTACATAGAAACAGACTCCATTGTCCAAAAAAAAAAAAAAATCCATTTTTCCTAGAGTTTCCCTGTTGTTAACATCATGACTAAATGTAAACTGGCAAACTTCAAAGTACCAGAGGAGCATGAAGACTCTTCATAGACAGGGCAAGTTAGTAGAGCAAGTATCTGGAACTTGCTTCTAAGCCTGAACAGCTGCGAAAATGCTGCGATTGACCTATTCCAGTATAGTCTGAGAAGGAACACGCATAGGTTCAGGAAGTCTACGGCCATGGCACCCTGAGTGCACCTGATCTTGTCAGAAGTTCAGGAAGACAGAATGGTGATACCAGCTGACTACGCCAAAATACTAAATTCAAATCTCTTTAGCTGTTTGGGGGGGGGAGGGTCCATGAATACATCATTTGCATTTTAAGATCACTGATGTGATATGCCCCCTCCCCACCTAAGGACTCTTTCTCAATATTCTCATTGATTTCCATGCACTAATCATCCTCTTAGCCTCAGCTAAATTGTCCCAAAGCAATCCTACTTTATTTTGTTGGGGTTTTTTTTTCCTATTCTTTTTCAACTTCTTTTTAGTTAATTTTCAGTTAATTTTCTCAGTACAGACTTTACTCATTCATCCCACATCTTTCTTTAATCCTTCTCTAAGGTTTTCCAAAGTGTAAGAAGATAAATTTACTGTCAACGCTTTGTTTTATTTTTTTTTTTGTTTATTTTTATTTATTTATTTGAGAGTGAAAGACAGAGAGAAAAAGGTAGATAGACAGAGAGAGAATGAGCACACCAGGGCCTCCAGCCACTGCAAACAAACTCCAGATGCATGCGCCACCTTGTGCATCTGGCTTATGTAGGTCCTGGGGAATTGACCCCATGAACCGGGGTCCTTTGGCTACACAGACAAGCACTTAACCACTAAGCCATCTCTCCAGCCTTGTCAACGCTTTGTGACTCAAGAAACACTGTGGAAGCTCAGTGTCTCCTTCAGTGGCTTCTATGGAAACTCAGTGCTACATTTCAAGCTTGTAGTGTGACCCAACATGATGGTACAAACCCGTAATCCCCACACTTAGGAAGCAGAAGCAGCAGGGTTATTGCCAGTTTGTGGACAATTTGGGCAACATAGTGTGTTCCAAACCAATTCAGGCTACATAGCAAGAACCGGCATAAAGCTAGATGAATGATATTTGGATAGACAGACAGATGATAAGTAGAGCGATGGAGGCAGGGAGGAAAAGAAGAAAGACAAAAGGAAGGGAAAGAGAAAGAGAAGTGAAGGGCGAATGGTGTGAAACCTTGGTGTAGTGGTGCAGGCCTGCAATCTCAACTATTCTGAGCCCGAGCCAGGAGGATCACTTGAAAACGGGAGTTTGAGACCATCCTGAGCAACACACAAAGACCTTATATAAGAGAATAATAAAAATGTAAAAAGCAGAGGCTGCGGAAGTTGTTCAATAGGTGAAAATGCTCGCTGTGCCGACAAGAAGACCTGAGTTTAGTCCTCTAAACCCACCATCAAAAAGCCGGTTGTGGTGGTTCACGTAATCCCAGCACCGCGAGGTAGACACAGATCCCTGGGGGCTCACTAGCCATTTAATCCAACCCAATTTGCAAGTTCCAGGTCAGACAAAGAGAGCAAGAAAGATGGAAGGAAGGAAGGAAGGAAGGAAGGAAGGAAGGAAGGAAGGAAGGAAGGAAGGAAGGAAGGAAGGAAGGAAGGAAGGAAGGAAAGAAGGAAGGATGGAGTGAAGGAGGGAAGGAAGAAGGAAGGAAAGAAGAAGAAGGAAAGAAGAAAAAAGAGAGAGAAAGAAAGAAATAAAGAAAATCTGATTCCTTCAGTAGAAAGTCGCTAGACGGGGTTCTTTCCTTGGCATTTTGTGGAATTCTGAGAGCTAAAGCAGACATTTGTCGTCATCCAAACCATTGCTTGGGCCCAGTGTTAATAAGAAACCAAGGCTCAGGAGATGGTTAAGGATATCGTTGAGTTACTTTAGTGATGATTTAATGTAAGGTTTTCATCTGGGTCTGAAGAGATGTCTCAGTGGATAAAGCATTCACCATCCAAGTGTGAGTACCTGGGTTTGAACCCTGAGATCCTTCATAAAAGCTAGGAGCTGTGGCCAGTGTTCGTCATCCCAGCACACCTACAGTGAAATGGGAGGTGGAAACAGAATTTCCTAGAGTCACGTAGACCAGCTCTCCCAGCCAGTGGTGCAGTGGACAAGAAACTCTGCCTCAAACAAAGTGATTAAACTGTCCTCTGACCTTCCTCTACATGCCCACGGCACATGCACACCTGCACACACACACACACACACAAACACAAAGAAAGAAACAAGCAAACCAAGACTATCACTGGCAACCCAGATGAGCATTATCCCAATAACAATATAATCTTTATCTCAAACTCATTTTGTACAGGACATTCTACTGCATTCCTTACACAGTCTAGCTCATTTAATTCCCACATCAACCCCACGAGTAAAATGTCTTTTCATATTCTAATACCGCTGAGGAAACTGAGGCAAAAAGAGATTAAAGAGTCACATTTTGAATGCATTCACATTTTATTCCTATAAGTGGCTCTAAAAAAAGAACAGTAGCATTTGCATGGACTATGCTTATATAGCACTGCCTGGGTCATTCTTCCTGATTTAGAGCATTTAATCAAAGCAGCTAGGCAGGGCTTCCCTATTAATGTGACACATATAACTCAAAGTCAGAGTCAAAGTAAAATTCCTCGAGATCTTATGTACATTATCAAGATTATAGGGGCTGGAGATATTGCTTAGCAGTTAAGGCGCTTTCCTGAGAAGCCTAAGAACACATGTTCTACTCTCCAGATCCCACGTAAGCCAGACGCACAAAGGTGAGGCAAGCTCAAGGTCGCATATGCCCGGTAGATGGCACAAGTGTCTGGAGTGTGGTTGAAGTGGCTGAGGCCCTGGCGTGCCAATTCTCTCTCTGCAATAAAAACAAATAAATAAATGATTATAAGAGCCAAAGATGTATCTGAGAAGCGGAACACAAAAACTATTCTCAGGAATATTGTAGTAACAACCAGTAACACCTTCTGGATCTGATAAGATTCTATCCCTTGGCTCTGTTCTTATCTGAGACATTCTTTTTCCACCCCTGTGGACAAGTCTGGGCATAGTTGAAGTAGACAATATTTAACAAGGAGGAACCAAAATAAAGCTAAGGTATCTGCACTACGAGTGAATAATTTCTTAAATAATAAGAGACTGTAGCAACCATGACCTTGAGCTTTTGGCTGGAACCACCCACTACAGTCCAGACTACGCAGAAGGGGAGAGTGGAGTGGGGATCCGTAGTAACTGAGCAATAAAACTTGGACAGTAAGGTCTTGTCTCCATTTTCTTTCTTCTCCACCACATGCTACCAAGTTACAGTGCCCCATGGACTAGGTCATCTGGTACTCCAGAAACCGCAGTCTCAGGATCGCTTGCATGAGATGCTATGATTTATCCTGGTAATTCTTGAGATTTAAATTTGCCTGGTGTTTGAGATCCTCATCTAACCCCACGTTTGATTAAAAGGTAGAATTTTACTGACTGTAGAAGGAACAGCATCAGCTGTGCAAGGAGAAAGATTGAATTCTGTAATTGCCCTTAAAATTGACAAAATTTATACCCAATGCCCTATTTGTGACAGAGTCTTTAATAGGCTTCTACAGTTTTTAACATTTTATAATTAGATAATAATAGGAAAACATCATTGTTCACAAAGTTCAGGGGTGTCCTGGGTACTACAAACTAAACCCAAATTGTGTGGCATTGTTTTAGATTTCTGTTGCGAACTCGCAGCTCTCTCTCTGGCTCAGCAGAGGTTTTATGGCTTCCCTAACAAGTCACTACTTACCACTGAACATGGAGACTTCAAGATGTACTTAACCTTGATGGAGGGAACCTTGTATCTAATAAAGAGGAATAAAAATTCTGAATTACTGCAAAGCACTAGAGCAGACAAGCTCCAATTCCAGTCATATGAAACCTCTGTTTACAGTAAGATGATGCTATGAATCATGGTGACTCTCATCTAAGGAGTCAACCACCCTCCAAGTCATATTCCATATATTTGTATTATATAATTTCATTTTCATACAAGCTTATTACACATATTAGAGCCATACTTTTTCCTTGTGCAGGCAAGATCCATTGATAAAACAATGAAGTGAACTAACACCCTTCCTAAATAAAGTTGCCCCAATAGCACCGTATGTTAATGGACCTATTTCATTGTTAATGTGACTGACTGCTTATTGATTCTTGCAGGAATCCAGTAAGGGCTTCAGAGTACAATTTAGTTTGGAGAGCTCTGGGTCCGACATCTATGCTCAATTACAACTTTCAGAAGGGGAGATCAATAAAATTTAAATTGCTTATGGTAATCACAACTTCAAATCATTGCGATCAGCATAAGCAATCTGCTGACCCCAGCCAAGCTCCTAAATTGAAACTTGTAATGAGTGGTCATTTAGTTTGGGTCCATTCATATTATTTTGGAGGCAGGTGATGAGCAATTAAAGATCAGCCGGCACCTTTTCTGCACAACGTTCCCATCTTTATTCCCCGAGTATTAATATGCCGTAACCCTCGGGTTCATGCTTTCCCACTTCTTTAATGGGTATTCTGTATGAATAAGCAATTATATTTTCTATTAAACAATTTCAGTGTAATTGAATTAGCAGTTATAATATTGCTAGGGCAAGCAAAAGCTTTCCTAGGGAAAAATTAAGTGATATTGGGTAGTGCAAATTAATTTATAGAACTGAAAAATGTAACCAATTAAATAGAATTGCCTCAGCCTTCCCCCCTCCTCCAAAACACAATTAAGCAGCACATTGTTTCAAAGAATATGCTTCAGAGCAATTTGTTTTCAATCATAATAGCTGTTTTTCATTCATTATGAAAAGCTGTCTATTATAATGAAAGTTCCATAGGCAGTTTTTCTTGACAAAGCAGGTTGCAAGTTTAAACAAAGATAGCCTGCAGATTACTTCCCTGATAAGGAGTCACCTTAGGATTACATTTTAATAAATCTTCTGCATTACGGCATGAAGGTTTAGTGGAAGAAAAAGCAAATAGAGAGAAACTAATCAATGAAAATCTCCTGCTGCCAATATAATAATAGATGGACCAATGCTAATATATAAAGTGTATTACACTCACACACACAGCCAAAAAGAAAAAGTGTAAGATAAATATCACGGAAGTCAACTGTCACAAATGAGACTTGAGTAATAATCCCATCTCTACCATTCATCATTTCTACGGTGGCTCCTCCAAGCACTTTGCTGAATTATAAAGTAGGGTGTTTAAGCCTTTTTTTTTTTTTTGCAAACTAATAAGATGGCCATAGTTGTATTACTGCTAAAATTTAAAGCATGCTTCCCAGTTTTTCCAAAGTTCATTTGTATAATGCGGATGGACTGGACTGTATGACTATATATATATATATATATATATATATATATATATATATACGTATATATATATATATATATAGTTTAAGATTCTACTCAGAATGATTTTAAATACTTAAAAAGTAGGCACTGGCAGAAAGGAAATTATAGTAAATATAGTCAGTAAACCCGATGTGATTTTCTTTTATTAGTGCCTAAATCTGAAAAGGCCAGTACAGAAGCCATGAGTGTCTCCATAGTAATTCCATACAAAGGATGGACCAGATGCCTGGGATGACAAAAGAACTTTGAGATGTTTATGTGGGAGCCAGAGGTCAAGTTGAGCATGTGGGTACAGTGAGGCTGGCCAACTGGTGGACAGTGGACTAACCAGGGGGACACAGCTTCAGGGGCTCCTGTGTCCTGCATTTGCATCCATCCAGACCCCACAGGAGCCCTGGAGCTAAGCGACAAGGCAAGAGGACATGGGAGCTATCACTTTACAGACAGTGAAGGGGCAGAATGTCACATGTTTTAGCTGAGGACAGAGAGACGATGAGGACTTGGGACAGATAATGTTTCCTGTTTCGGAAAGGAGAAAGGTGATGATGCTATTTCAGACCTGAGGAATTCAATCATGACATGGGTAGGAGAAGGGATGAGTGTGTCTATATGGACATGTTCCGGAATCCTAAATTTAATGCTGTTTCTGGGCCTTATGCTTCTTCTGGAATGGTAGTGATAGAAAAGGCAGTTGTTGGGCTGCAGAGAGGCTGGAACGATAGCTTAGCAGTTAAGGCACATGACTGCGAAACTTAAGGACTCAGGATCAATTCTCCAGGTCCCACGAAAGCCAGATGCACAAGGTGGCGCATGTGTCTGAAATTAGTTTGCAGTGGCTGAAAGCCTGGTCCCTGTCTATTTCCTCTTTCTCTCTTCATCTCTCCCTGTCTCAAATAAAAATTAAAAATTAAAGGTCTGAAAAAAGGCATTTGTTATAGAAATGACTGATTTTTCTTAGATTAGTTAATCTTTGCAAATTCTCATCTTTTTAAATAAATAAAACTCCCAGTTAGCATGCATTAATTGAACATAATAATGCGTTCCATGTAATATTTTAATAGTTGCACGCGTACCTACACACAAAACCAACACCAGTCTGTGAAGTTGGGTTCATTATCTGAAAGGTATGATTCTGTTCTTCAGTGTGTGTGTGTGTGTGTGTGTGTGTGTGTGTGTGTGTGTATCTGTCTGTCTGTCTGTCTGTCTCTGCATGATGTATGTGTATGCATACACACATGTGTTATGAGACCAAAGGACAACCTTGTGTTTTGTTCCCCCTGTGTTATCTTTAGGTATTGTCCCAAGGTGTCATCACCCTTCTTTGAGAAAGGGTCTCTCAGTGGCCTGGAGGTTACCAGGTGTGCTAGATTAGCTGCACAGGTAGCTCCAGGGAACTTC
The DNA here is from genome assembly GCA_036346955.1 of Dipus sagitta. Classification (NCBI taxonomy): domain Eukaryota; kingdom Metazoa; phylum Chordata; class Mammalia; order Rodentia; family Dipodidae; genus Dipus; species Dipus sagitta. The sequence goes on along the minus strand of CM070789.1, from coordinate 11,685,411 downwards.
TCTTCTCTGCCTTTCCAGCACTGAAATTACAAGCATGTGCCACCAAGCCTGACTTTTTCTAACATGTGGGTCCTGGGGACCAAACTCAGATCCCCATGCTTGTAAGACAAACACTGCAGTGATTAGACAATCTTCCCAACCCAGTTGTTACTCCTCGGCACCAAATAATATAGCTGTCCTGAGATTAGAGTTATGATTTAAAGACATACTATCAATTCTTTCAAAATATAAAGATAACATGGCTATGGCTTAGCGGTTAAGGCATTTGCCTGCAAAGCCAAAGGATCCTGGTTTGATTCTCCAAGACCCACATAAGCCAAATGCACAAGGAGGTGCATGCATCTGGAGTTCGTTTGCAGTGGCTAGAGGCCCTGGCGTGCCCATTCACTCTCTCAATCTCTCTCTCTCTCTCTCTCTCTCTCTCTCTCTCTCTCTCTCTTTCTCTCTCAAATAAATAAATATACTTAAAGATAACATAAGATATGATGCATTTTATTCACCCTTTGAAATATAATGTAAACATATAAATGTAAAGAAATAAGAGTTTGTAATTACAAGCAAGCGTCTTTAATTTATTAAGAAGAAAAGGAAGCCAGAGCCGGGCGTGGTGGCACACGCCTTTAATCCCAGCACTCGGAAGGCAGAGGTAGGAGGATTGCTGTGAGTTCGAGGCCACCCCGAGACTCCATAGTGAATTCCAGGTCAGCCTGGGCTAGAGTGAAACCCAGCCTCGAAAAACCAAAAAAAAAAAAAAGGAAGCCAGGTGTGGTGGCTCACACCTTTAATCCCAGCACTCAGGAGGCAGAGGTAGGAGGATCATCGTGAGTTAGAGGCCACCCTGAGACTACATAGTGAATTTCAGGTCAGCCTGGGCCAGAGTGAGACCCTACCTTGGAAAAAAAAAAAAAAAAAAAAAAAAAGGAGTCTGGGGTTACAATATATGTCATCCAGTACTCAGTAAAGTATTCAACAAAAGATTATATTCCTTCCTAAAAAGTTATATATCAAATTTCTCTCATTGGGAAAAAATTGTAAAGATAAACATTTTAGGATTGATTTTTAAAAGTTTAATAAACTCTTACTAGAAGTTTTTGTTTTCATTTTAGAACTATGAAGATATTGTAAAGCTTTGTATGATATCAAGCTTATAATAGAAAACAATAAATTGCAATTTTCTACCCATGAAATGAAAAGTACACATTTTCCCATAGAGTTATGTGTCCATATATAGGTATGTATTGTCTATATGATTTGTCTGTGTGCTCTTTAATGTGCAGTGATTCTGATGGCAATTTTGACATGTACTAATTTAGTGATTCTCAAAACACAAACACACCTCAACACATATAGGGCATCCAAGTGATCCATACATATCCTACTTTGTTTTCTCTATGTTACTATTAAGGCCTATAATAATGGTCATACAATATTAATAATACTCTACATGTCAGAGAATTTTAAAAATATTTTAGTTATTTATTTATTTATGGAGGAGAGATAGAGAGATTTATTGGAGAAAGAGAGAGATAGATAGAGACAACAGGCATGCCAGGGCCTCCAGCCACTGTAAATGAACTCCAGGGACAAACACCACCTTGTGTATCTGGCTTATATGGGCACTGGGGAATCAAACCTGGGTCCTTAGGTTTCACAGGCAAGTGCCTTAACCACTAAGCTATCTCTCCAGCCCTCGGAACTTTTTTTTTGAAGCAGACAGTAGTAAGACATAAACCTTAGGAAAAACGGAGCCTTTCCTTGAGTTTCATGGCCGTTATAAACTTAGCTTTCTTATACCAGTTTCTGAAGTTCCAGATCTGATGACAAACGGCGCGACATAATGAAGCACTTCTGTTTCATGCACAGCCGCCGTGTCTTGCCACAGTGATGCATGGGTTACTTTTCCGTGATGCGGCTGTTTTCTTTCATTCCTTATCAGCACCTGTTTTATCCCCCGAAGGCTCTCCTGTGCTAGTGAGTTCTCCTGTGCACCCAAACCTTAATAAAACAGAACTTCAAACTTCAGTTCACTTTATCCAGCATTTATTAAATGCCTGCCAAGTGCTGCGTTATGTGGAGGAAAAAAGAATACCTGCACTAAATTCCGTCTTATAACATTTCTTCTTCCTTGGTGAAATCGGCGTGAGAAATGATTGTGTCTCCTAAGGTAGTGATCTCCTCACGATGTGGATTTCTAAAACTTGGTTTCTTCATTGATGAAACAGAGATCAAGTCAAGCGTGTTGACTCACGCCCACACTCTTGGTACTTGGGAGGCTGAGGCAGGAAGAGGATGAGCACCAGGCCTACCTGTCAAAAACCATGTCAAAAAGAGAGGGGGGGGGAAAGAAAATAGGGAGGGAGAGAAGAAGAAAGCAAGGATGGAGGGAAGGAAACGAGGGTGAGAGAGATCAAAACAGTGCCTACATCATGAACTCACTGTGGGAAGGAAAAACTGTGGTTTATGAACTCCAGAACAATTACTGAAACATAACAAATGCTCAATTAATGTTGGAGTTTTTTTCTCTCTGTTCTATCTTGAATGCACCAAGTTTTATGTCAGTAGGATAGACTATTGTGAAACTATATATTTTTGATATACTCACATTAAATTATTATTGCCTTTAAAATTCTTTTAAAAACTGGCCAGGTATGGTGGTGCACACCTTTATTCCCAGCACTCAGGAGGCCAAGGAAGGAGGATCACTGTGAGTTCAAGGTCAAGCTAAAAGTACACAGTGAATTGCAGGTCAGCCTGGGCTAGAGTGAGACCCTACCCTGCAAAAAATAAAAGAAAGAAAGAAAGAGAGAGAGAAAGGAAGGGAGGGAGGGAGGAAAGAAGGAAGGAAGGAAGGAAAGGAGGAAGGAGGAAAGAAAGAAGGAAAGAGAGAGAGGCAGACAGACAGAGAATGGACTCATCAGGGCCTTCAGCTGCTACAAACAAACTCCAGATGCATATGCCACCTTGTGCATCTGGCTTAAATGGGTACTGGGGAAGTGAATCTGGGTCCTTAGGCTTCACAGGCAAGTGCCTTAACCACTAAGCCATTTCTCCAGACCAAGAAAATTATTTCTAATATAACTTACCCTTGACCTCTTATTCCTCCTCATTTTTACAATGTATTTTGTCAAATCAAAAAACAATTAGGGCTACAGGGATTGCCTAGTGGTCAAGGTGCTAGCTTACAAAGCCAAAGAACCCAGGTTCAACTCCCCAGGACCCACATAAGGCAGATACATAAGGTGGTGCATGATTCTGGAGTTCGTTTGCAGTGGTTAAAGGCACTGGCACACCCATTCTCTCTCTCTCTCTCTCAAATGAATAAAATAAATCAATTTTAAAAATTAAAAAAATCATATGGGAAAAATATTTATTATTATTAAATTATCACCATTGAATAATTTGATATATTATCCTTGCAATGCTTCCAGAATTTTTACCTAAAGTATGTGAAACGCATAGGTTCCTATGTTAAAAATCTTATTTAACAATCTAATTTGACCACCAGAAAAACTTTTTTTTTTATTTTTTTCTCCATTTTTATTAATATTTTCCATGATAACAAAAAAAATCCCATGGTATTACCCTCCCCCCTTTCCCCTTTGAAATTCCATTCTCCATCATATCCCCTCCCCATCTCAATCTTTCTACTTACATATATACAATACCAACCTAATAAAAGCCCTCCTCCCTTTCTTTCTCTTCCCTTTCTATCTCCTTTTTTAACTTACTGGCCTCTGCTACTGAGTTTTTTCCTTCTCACACAGAAGCCCAATCATCTCTAGCTAAGATCCACATATGAGGGAGAACATGTGGCGCTTGGCTTTCTGGGCCTGGGTTACCTCACTTAGTATAATTCTTTCCAGATCCATCCACTTTTCTGCAAATTTCATAACTTCATTTCTCTTTACTGCTGAGTAAAACTCCATTGTATAAATGTGCCATATCTTCATTATCCACTCATCAGTTGAGGGACATCTAGGCTGGTTCCATTTCCCAGCTATTATAAATTGAGCAGCAATAAACATGGTTGAGCAAGTATCTCTAAGGTAATGAGATGAGTCCTTAGGATATATGCCTAGGAGAGCTATAGCTGGGTCATATGGTAGATCAATCTTTAGCTGTTTTAGGAACCTCCACACTGATTTCCACAATGGCTGGACCAGATTGCATTCCCACCAACAATGTAGAAGGGTTCCTCTTTTTCCACATCCCCGCCAACATTTATGATCATTTGTCAGAAAAACTTTTAAAAATATATATATCCAGGCTGGAGAGATGGCTTAGCACTTAAAGCACTTGCCTGCAAAGCCAAAGGACCCCAGCTCAAGACCCCCAGGACCCATGTCAGCCAGATGCGCAAGGGGGCGCACACCTCTGGAGTTCGTTTGCAGTGGCTGGAGGCCCTGGTGTGCCCGTTCTTTTTCTCCCTATCTGCTTCTGCCTCTCTCTCTCTCTCTCTTACTCTCACTCTCTCTCTCTCCTCTCTCTCTCTCTCAAATAAATAAATATTTTTTTTAATATTTATACCTGATCATTTTAATTTGTAGCCTAGGAGAAAGAAAGAACTTTGTGTTTGGATTAGGATTAGAATGCCAGTTCTGGCTCTGCCCCTGTCTGCGTGAATGGTGTGGACCCGCATATTCCCATCTGGATAATGTACGGATTTCCAACGTTCCTTCCAGATCCACGTTTCTCTTCTGCTTAACATACCTTTGCTTTCAAAGTTCAACTTGCCTGTTGAGTGGGTGCCCACAATCCACATGTGGAAGTCCTATCCCACAACAGGTCGGCATCTGGTTTATTTGGGAATCAGGTCTGTGGTGGACAGGAGGTTCAGGTGCCTCATGGTTTCCTTATGCAGGGGTCATTTGGAGACAGACACACACACAGAGAGAAAATGCCATGTGGATATGGGGACACGTGTGATACTGCGGTACTGCTGTATGCCCAAGGACACCAGAGATGGCAGGCAAACTTCCAGAAGCGAGCTGATGACACACCTTTCTTCACGGTCCTCATCTGAAATGCCCGGAGTTTTCCAGTCTTTGGAAATCAGAGACTCACGTCTCTGTGGTTTCAACCACTCATTTGATGACACTTGGCTGTAACAGCCTCAGGAAGCTGATACGCTTCACTTGTTCATTATGTGGGGTAAAAGGTGCGCTTGCATTATAAATATATGTTCTTACATATGTATTGATATTATTTGCAAATGATATAAAGTGTCTGGCAAAAAATATTCACTAGGGGCTGGATAGATGGCTCAGTGGATAACGTGCTTGCCTGAGAAGTCTAAGGACCCAGGTTTGATTCCCCTGTACCCTTGTAAGACGCACAAGGTACCACACGCATCTGGAGTTCAATTGCAGTGGTGAGGCCATTGTGAACCCATTCTCTCTCTCTCTCTCTCTCTCTCAATTCTACCTCTCTCTCTCTCCCCCTTTTTCTCTCCCAAATAAATGAATAAAATACTTTAAAAATATTCACTAGATTGACATTATTGACTGAAAGGTGGGACAATTAACTATGAATTCTATTACTGGACATTAAAGTCTCAATTTTTTTTTTTTTTTGAGGTAGGGTCTCACTGTAGCCCAGGCTGACCTGGAATTCACTATGTAGTCTCAGGGTGGCCTTGAACTCACAGCGATCCTCCTACCTCTGCCTCCTGAGTGCTGGGATTAAAGGCATACACCACCACGCCCAGCTCTCAAATACATTTTAAGGAAAAGCTCTAAAATTTAATAGTTTTTTTTTTTTAATTCTCACATATATATTCAATATGCTCCTTCTCTTTAAGGCCTAGGAGTGTACTGCTATCTCTAAATTGCCTCTGTCGGTTTTCAGCGAGGAGGTAGACGGGTTTCGTGAGCGCCGGGGAAAGTAGAGACATGTCCCCTGTCACGATTCTAGCTCCATGCCACACTGGCTAGCTGCCTTCGTGGAATCTTTATTTTCTTCTGAGGCGGCTTTTCCCATCGGTTGGCATTTCTCTGTGAGTTTTCTTTTACAAGGACCTGAGTCTTGTGAAGGTCAACTTCAAGACAGATCTTGCCAGGCAGGGTGGCAAGTGACTGTAATGCCGGATCTCAGGAGGTAGAGGAAGGCCAATTTCCGTGACATGGTAAGTTCGTAGACAGCCTGAGCTGCCTAAGCATCTTCTCTCTCAACAGAAGAAATAAAAACAAGACGCCTCCTTTTGGTCAATGCGGTAAGTATTTGTCCTCCTAAAAAAAAAAATTTAAAAGAAGAGCACAGTTGATCATTTAGATCCACTTTTTTTTTTTTAAGATCTCACTCCATAAAGCTACAAGATGTTCGCTTTTAATTGAAAAGGTTCCCATTGAGGGCCATCAATTTGTGTGCCCTGTCATTCATTGGAGTGTAGGGCTGGGTATCTCTGTTAAGATATCTTAGGAATAATCTCTTTTTTAAAAAACATAGCCACTTTATGTAAATTTACCAAGCTAATTAAGCTAGATCAGATAATGCCAACTTCTAAAGTTCTGGGAGGGCTCATGAAATAAATACTTCACAAAGCCCTTGGGGCATGGTATATTAAATGCTCTTATTAGAAGTGGTTACATGAGTAGTATTGGCATCTTTGGGTCATTATCAACAATGGAAGATTTTATAAAGACTTTTATTTATTTGCAAGGAGAGATAAAGAAGAAGAGAGATGGAGAGAGGGAGAGAATGAATACGCACACCAGGGCCTCTTACCACTGCAAACATACTCCAGATGCTTGTGCCCGTTTGTGCATCTGGCTCCACATGAGTACTGGGCAATCAAACCCACTCCATCAACGTTGTAAGCAATTGCCTTTAAGCACTGACCCATCTCTCCAGCCCAACAATGGAAGGTTTTAGTTTCACAGACGTGCTACTTCAAAGGGGTCATAAAGGCAACTGAGTTTAATTTTCATTGGACATTACCTTAAGACACAGTCTAACTTGGTCTTCTCTGTATGAGATTGTGAATTTGTGAATATTCACTAGATGAGGTGCCACTGCTTATTATCAACATAAGGATGAGGTTCTCTTGGAGAAAGACCAATTTATGACCCAGTGACTTAATAGGAAGTAGAGTTAAACTGTACTGAATATCTCATGCCAAGGAACAGAGAAAACTTTGCGACTCTGCACAGTTCCCGAGATTTTATACACTGCCCACGTTCAGTTCCTCTGTTAGACCTGCCATTTTAGGTGTAATATAATACTGCTTAAGGTTATCAATCTTTTTAAAAAAAAAAAAAGTATACCATTGCTTGATAGCCACTCCTGCTTTGCAATACAAATGACATAATTACTTGTTCTGGCTGGAGGGGTCCAGTTCCTCTAGTTCATTTTTTAAATGCAAATCTTATTAAGTATTTTATCCTAAAATGGCTAATGTAGAAAGGGCAGTCGCAGACTAAGATGGACAACATGCCTAAAAACAAACACTAGGCTAGTAATGAAACCTGAATTAAATCAGCATGCTGGAGACCAAATTGATTACTTATTGAAATATGTTAACATGGTGTAATTGATAACTGCCAAAGTCAGATATACAATAATATTACATGAATCACTGCCAGGTAATCGCAAAGATTCACAAGAGTTGAAAACCTAGTCTAGTTGAAAATCTAGATGCTCATACAAAGTGACAGGCAGTGATCTCTATGTTATTAGTCCAATTTAATAATGAGCTTTTTTTGTTGCCTTTCATAAGTCTTTTTTTTTTTCTGTTTTTCTCCGAATGCTTGTCTCTAGTCACATAAAATAATGGGCAGGGTTTTTTTTTTTTTTCTTATGAAATCTCACCAGAGTTTTTTTTTTTAAGAATGCTGAAATGGCCAGGCGTGGTGGCACGTGCGTTTAATCCCAGCACTCGGAAGGTAGAGGTAGGAGGGTCGCCGTGAGTTCGAGGCCACCCTGAGACTACATAGTGAATTCCAGATCAGCCTGGGCTAGAGTGAAACCCTACCTTGAAAAACCAAAAAAAAAAAAGAAAAGAAAAGAAAAGAAAAGAAAAAAAAAGAATGCTGAAATGAATTGTCGCTACTCGACTTATTTAAAAATGTGTGCTATGAAACAAGGTGCTGGTGAAAAACAGTATTTCAAATGCAGTCTGTAATACGTATTTCACATTTGTGTGTGTCTGTGGTGTTCCGAGGGTGCCGTGGGAAAGGACCGCAGAATAAACAGCCTCGTATATTTTACTGCCTTACTCTAACACGGCAGCCAGTTACGTCTTTTCAGACATTGCTCTAACCTTGAAACTATATTGAAAATCATCACATTAAACTTTGTGGTTGCCTCACAGTATAAACTCCTAAAGTGTCCCCATTACTACCTAGATTCCTTAAAAAGACTCTCTCCCCGACCAGTTCTAGCAGTTTGCAATGTGATGCTGAAAACCAAATGTAACACACGCGCATTTATTCACTACTTAACGATTACAGAACATTTCACAGCCACCCTTATTCTCTTAGTGACTTGTAATTCCAAAAGATAAAAATTCCCCTGCACTTAGACGGGCAGGCATGGGAACACTGAGGCAGAAAAACAATCTAAATTCTAATGGATAAACTACCTTTGATCTTCGTAAGCCTCAGTTTCCCAATGTGCATATTTGAAACACATCTTTACAACCTCCCAGACTGAGGAGATATCTGAGTATTTTGACTACATGATCAAAGAGAACTCAACAAAGAGGGAAAAGACCAGCAATTCACACTGTGAAGAAAGTGACTTCATTAGCACATCATGGGGGTGCCCCTTTGAAACTGTGCTAAACTGTGTTAACAGTTTGGTGAAGAAGTGGGAGTCTGAATTTGTCTCATTAGAAGACAAGAGTGATTCTGAGTTGAATTTTGCAAGCCTGTTACAGTATTTTTCTCTCTCCTTGCCCTCCCTAGAGTCGCTCATACTTCCTGCCTTTCCTATCAGGGCTCTGTTCTTGAGTGATTTCAAGCCCTGGGACTCTTCCTAGGTTTCAGCCAGCTAGAGGGACTTTGCAATCATGTCCCAAACCAAGGCTATTGTTTCCGTGGTCCTTGGTCTTCCTCAATGCGTGAGACCCGGGCCACCACACTTTCCTGAAAGGCAGGCTGGATGCGAGCATATTGCTGTATGGGATGAAAAATACCGAGAGGCCCAAGCGACGGGACACACACACACGCACCCTGAGGTCATCCATGCAACCAATAATTAACTTCTTGGAGGCTGATTATTTTCTGTTGCTTAGGAGCAAAGCAAACAGGAGTGCCGTACACCGGATAAAGGCCAGGGCGCTGAATGCATATAAACCTCTTTGGGAAGATTTATTGCATGTCACAATGTGGCTGTAACTTACTCTCATCTGTCCCTCTTGGCACTTCCCAACCATGAGGAAAACGGGGAGTCTTTATTCAAGGAACCCTTTACTGCATTGCTGTTAAATTATTTGCATATTGGTAGCACAGAGGGAACCTACAAAGGTTTTTTTTTTTTTTTTCAAAATTTCATTGCCCTAACCATCTCCACTCAGTAAGAGTTCCCACCGCTCCACTGAGGCGGAGAGAAAACTATGGAGCTATCTGTCTCTTGACTTATGCCCACCACCAGCTAATGAAGGAGAATAGGAAAAGGAAGGGTACATGGAAAGACTCAATTGTTTGTTAACAAAACTAATTCCAGGATTCTTGGGATGGTATTGGGGGGCGGTAAATGAAAACAATTTTATCCTAAAGCCAGAGAGCCCCCTGTTGGTGTCATAATATTGTTTTCCCTCATTGATGGTCATTGTGTTCAAATAAGCTTTTCCATCTTTCTTAAAAATTCATTTATTTATTTATTTATTAGAGAGAGTAAGAGAGAAAGAGGCAGACAGACAGAGAGAGAGATAGGGAATGGGCTCACCAGGACCTCCAGCCACAGCAAACTCCAGACGCATGCGCCACCTTGTGCATCTGGCTTATGTGGGTCCTGGGGAATCGAACCTGGGTCCTTTGGCTTTACAGGCAAACACCTTAACTGCGAAGCCATCCCTCCAGCCCAAGCTTTTCCATCTTGCAGCAGTTGTACCACAGACCAACTGCCTGCGCATTTCTCCATCCAAAGCGGACCTTTCACTGTCTCCAAAGCACATCTCCCCAAACACACATGATCACCTCACGATCACTCAGCAACCATATTCAATTCCACATCAACCGGGGAGCTCTGATGCTGACCAAGTTTGAAATTATCAATACTTTTATGGACTCTTCCTATTACCTTTGTGGTGCGTGCGTGTGTGTTCGTATACAGGAGGGCGGTACCCCACGCCGAGGCTCAGGAGTGACGGTCAGAGGACAACGATGCTGGGCTCACCTCCCACCTTGTTCAATGCTGCATTTGCTACACTGGCTGGTCTGTGATAGCCTAGGATTCTTCTGTCCTTTCTCCCATCTCCCAGAGGAAACTTGGGCCTATGAAAGCTCTCCACTGTGCCCAGCTTTTACATGATTCAGGCTTTCTACCTCAAGCGCTCACGTTTGTGCAGCAATAACTTTACCCACAGAACCATCTCCCCAGCTCTAACAGAGTCATTTTTTAAATTTTTTTTATTTTATTTATTTATTTGAGAGCGACAGGCAGAGAGAGAAAGAGGCAGAGAGAGAGAGAGAGAGAGAGAGAGAGAGAATGGGCACGCCAGGGCTTCCAGCCACTGCAAATGAACTCCAGACACGTGCGTCCCCTTGTGCATCTGGCTAACGTGGGTCCTGGGGAAATTGAGCCACAAACCGGGGTCCTTAGGCTTCATAGGCAAGTGCTTAACCACTAAGCCATCTCTCCATCCTCTAACGGAGTCATTTTTATCTTGCGTTTTAAATATCTGACCTCTGCTTATATGTGTGACCTAGTTTAAAGTGAAGATTTTCATTTCAAGTCAGTGAAAATGATGTTTTCTATTTTGAATTTTTTAAGTATTTTATTTTGTTGATTTATTTGAGAGAGAGATGGAAAGGGCATTTCAGGGCCTCTAATCACTGCAAAGTTGACACTAATGCACTATCTTGTGCGTCTGGTTTATGTGGGTACCGGGGTATCAAACCTGGGTCCTTAGGCTTCACAGGCAAGCACCTTAACTGCTAAACTAGCTCTCCAGGCCTCTATTTTCATTTTTTTGTTGTTGTTTAGAATCTCCTGCCAAAAAAAGGATATATCTTTAGTAGGACCAGGATAGCATAAAGATGAGAAGAACAGAGTCCTCCAAAATCTGCAATGTCTTCTAAACCCAACCCAAATTGAACAATTATTATACTTACTTAAATTGGAAGTGAGGCATAAACAAGTGCTTGAAATTACAATCTAATTTTATTTTTGTCTATAACCCAGACTTAAGTTTTAGAAGTACATTTATAAATAAATACATGCTTCCTGCATCTTTCAACCATATTATTCATTATTAATCTACATCTCCCATTAATATGAAAATTCTGAAACCATTGCCATTTGATCCCAACCTGATTATTCTGGGAAATACTTAACTTGTGCTCATGCTTAGGTGAGAGATGAATTAATCCTAGCCTCATTACATGTTTTACCCAATTATTTCAACTCAAAAACTTTAAAAAAATTCTCCCTCATTGAGCCATGATCTTTGACTGGACCACATATCTACACAAGTCATAATTAATGAAAATTACTTATATATACTTCAAAAGAAGTTCAGTAAGTGTTGTTAATTTTAATCACAACACAGAATGCATGAATAAAATATACTTGTCTTTCTCAACATATTTTAGAATTATCTTAATCCACTATTTATTGAAATGTTGTTCCCTAATTCTGTTGTTTTAAATTTTTTTCCTCATTGGTTATTTCATAATTTTTCTTGAGAATCTCAACAACCCATCTAGCTTCTTTGAATTACAGATGATGTTCAGCATACTCATTAAGAAATACCAGCAGCCTCTTACATTAGACAAATTCACTATTCAAATATTTATTTCAAGATTTCAAGATTTCCAGGTTAGTCCACTATAAAGTATCTAGCCTTGAATCCGAATCTTGTTGAATCTTCAACAAACAATGAGAAAGCCTGAAGTAATATATAAAGGGATTGTTTGTATGTCCTAGATAGCCAAGCAGCTAAGGCTCATGCATTGAACATAATAGTCCCCAGCTGGTGGCACTATTTTGGAGGTCAGGACATTTTCAGGAACTGAGGAATCAGAACTAGATTCCTAGGGTTGGGCCTTACGGGCTATAGTCAGCCTTGGTTCCCGTCAGTCTTCTCTCTGCTTCTTGGTCTTGCCACATGTGAGGGAAGTGCCACACATGCCTGCTCCCATGAAGCCACCCCCCGTCATTACTCCCTCCCTACCAAGATGAACTGTGTCACCCTTAAATTGTGAGCCAAAATGAGTCTGTCCTCCTCGGAGCTGTTTTGTCAGATCAGTGAGAAAATTCACTAAGACAACTGGCAAAATTGAAGCAGGAAGCCTAGGGGTATGACTTCCTGGAGCTCTGGAGATGGTAAAAAGAACTGAGTATCTCCAGGAACAGGCAGATGGGTAGTGAGAAAAGAGACTGAAAATGCTCGCATCCGATTACAACCTCATGGACGTGCATCCGGTTCATGGACGGAACATAAGTTTCAGATTCCAAACTGGTGAGCTGAAAAGATGCCTGTGGCCTGCGAAGAAAAGGGCGGTGCAATATATTTAAATATATAATAATTTCTTTAATAATCTCCCCAGTTGGATATATGCTTGTCTATTTGATTAAGTATTCACTAGGCAAAAAGTGACACCTATATAGTCTACTGGTCTGTTATAATAAGCTCTAAATTGACCTCAAGTCTTGGATAGCCTAAGCATGGTAGTATAAGTTGAGAATACATAATGAATTCCTGAGGAGTGGATGGTTGGGCCGATGGCACAGGGAATCGTGAAACTGGATTGGAAAATCAGAGCAAAAGCAGACTGGAGTAAAGGCTGGTGCGTGGAAATAAAGGGCATGAAAATATTTTAATCACTTATTCTTAACTTAGCATTCAAAGTATGATGCAGCATTGTAGGATGTTCAGTTGCAAATTGATTTAGTTGATTCTCCTCTTTCCTCATCCTCTCTTCCCGCCCCCATCGCCTCTTCCCCTTCTCTCTTCCTCCTGCTTTCTTGACATACCTATCCCTTTGCCCTCTCCCTTACAATAATACAATCATCTCTTTTTCTCTTCCTTTGTCACCTATTTAGCTTTTTAAACTTTACTCGTGTATATATATATATGTATATATGTATATATATATGTGTGTATATATATATATAGTCTTCTAGGATCTGTACATGAGATATAACATTTGAACATTTGATCATTGGCTATTTTGGACTTTTGGAAATTTTAAGTTCTGGTTACTAGTCCCCTTCTGAGGTATAGCTCTCATTCTATAGGCTGTCTATTCGCCTTGCTGATAGCTTCTTCTGCTGTGGAGATATTTTTTTTTTAATCTCATTAGTCTCACTTGTTGATTTTGGGCCTACTTCCTGTGCTATTAAATCCTGTTCAGAAAGTTCTTGTCCGTCTTTTATTGTGAAATGTATGCCTGGTGACTTTCTGTATCTGTTCCAGCATTTCGGATTTTAAATGAAGGTGTCTGATCCACATTCAGTTGTACGTTCTGGTGCAGTACCAGCTGTTACCGTCACTGTCATGGTGTAGTACAACTTGAGGTCAGGTGTCGTGACAAACCCAGTGGTGTTCTTTCTCCTTAGAATGTTACATCAGCTGTTCCTCATCTTTTGGATTTCCATCTCAGTTCTTGGATTCTGTTCTGTGAGACACACAGTTGAAATCTCAGTAAGAACTGTACTGAATCTGTAAATAAATTTTGGTAATATTGCCATTTTCACAACATTCATTCTGCCAGTGCAGAAGCCTGTACCTTTCCATCAACTACTACCATCTTTGGTTTACCTTCTCACTGTCTTAAAGTTTTCACTGTAGAGATCTTTCACTTACTTGGTGAGGTTTATTCCTAGGTACTTTATAGCTTTTGGAGTTAGTGTGAGTGAATATGATGGTGTTTTTTTTTTTTTTTTCTAATTTCTTTCTGTGCAAGTTCATTATTAGTCTATGTGAAAGCTGCTGGTTTGTGTGTTGAATTTGCTTGTATCTAGCCACTTAAAGTGCTTATTAGATTTAGGAGTTTTCAGGTAGATTGCATCTGATTATGTCATCCACAAACAGGGGTAGCTTGACGTCTTCCTTTCCTATTTCATTCCTTGTGTATCTTCCTCTCTTGCTGCTCTAGCTGGAGCTTCGAACGCTGTACTGCATAGAAATGGCAAGAGTGGACATGCAACCCAAAAAACCTTGGAGTGCCCTGCTAGGCACTGGCTCAGAACGACTCTAAGTAAAACCCTGGCGATGCAGCTTCCACTTTGAATTAGAGACATGATGTCTCAGAGCTAACGACCTGTGTGGAGGATGTGCCTGCCACCTCACAACTCCAGGCTCTGCAGTGTTAAGTGTCCAGCAACCAAAAAGGGACATGTACTTGACAGGGGACTCACCTGACATCTGACATAACAACTGACCCTGTATTTTCCACTCTGTCACATGCGAGTGCCTGAGTCCAAGGAATAGCATCCAAAACCAAGAGCCATGCACTTGGCAGAGGCCACTGAGCCTCATGAGAAGAGTGGGTTAGGACAAAGCTTCAGAGCAGATGGGAATATTTGTGGATGTCCCTGTGGTGCCTCTCAAGGCTTCTTTTCCTAAATGGACATACACACACACACACACACACACACACACACACACACACATGTATTCGCATCCACACAGTGAAACATACGTATAAAAGACTTGAACAGTTAGGCACACTAGACAGATTTATATTTTTATTTATTTATCTGCAAGCAGAGTGTGGAGGGGGAGGCTTGCCATGGCCTCTAGCTTCTGCTAGCAAACTGCACGTGCATGCGCCACTTTGTACATGTGGCTTTACGTGGGTACTGAGGAATAGAACCCAGGTCTAAAGCCTAAAGGCTTTGCAAGCAGGCACCTTAACTACTGAACTATCTGTCCAGTCCTGGACTGACTTAGTTGATAAAACCCTGTTAGAACAGTTCTCCAACTGACTGATAGACCAAGCAGATGAAACAACAAGACAACCAAGATACACTTCAGTAGGTGAGTTGGCAAACAAACTTTATTAATAAAGGTACTAGGAAGGTCTTCATCAGTAAATAATAATAATAAGCTATTACACTCTGAAAACACTTGAGAGAAAATTCACATAATGATGCTAAGAAAAAGAAGCCAGTCTTAAAAGGCCAGATGTCCATTTCCAACATGTAACATTCTGGAAAGCCAAACAAAAGGGATAGTAAAAAGATCGGCTGGAGAAAAGAAGGGCTGGAGAGATGGTGCAGTGATTAAGGTGCTTGCCTTTAAGGCCTAGCAATGCATGTTCGATTCCCAAGTACACACATAACACCAGATGCATAAAGTGGTGCATACATCTGGAGTTTGTTTGCAGCAGGTAGAGGCTCTAGCACACCCACTCTGTAGGTATGTCTTCTCTCTCTCTCTCTCTCTGTCTCTATCACTCTTCTCTCCATGCAAATAAATAAATAAAAATAGAATAAAAGATCAGGGAAGGGCTGGAGAAATGGCTTAGCAGTTACACTCTTGCCTGTGATGCCTAAGGATCCCGATTCGAGGCTCGATTCCCCATGACCCACATAAGCCAGATGCACAAAATGGCGCATGCATCTGGAGCTCGTTTGCAGAAAAAACTAACAAAAAGTTAGGAGGAAACAAAATTTTTTTAAAGATCAGGGAAGGTGCAGGTGCCTTATCCCTTCATCTGAATGGTGCTTGCAAATAAATAAATATAGGATAAAAGAGCAGGGAAGGTACAGTTGTTTTATCCCTTCACCTGAACGGTGCTTGCATGCAGCACACAAGTGCCAAAGTTATTTAGCTCTACATTTAAGACGTAGGTATTTGCATCAAGGGGTGACTTGCTCACATATGCAAGCAATAATCAACTAGTCACAGTTCTGGCACCCACCACTGTATTTGAACTTGTTATTACACTTGAATTTAGACTTACAAAAAATGAGGATGAATCCTGTCAGTGTAGTAGGGAAAACAACTATTTAAAACAAGGTGAGAACAGCACACACCAAGCATGATATTTCATAGCCATTATCTTCTTGCTATGAAAATATCTATGATAAGAACAAGCATATCTTTGGGGGGGGATGGCAAAGAAACCTTACTGGATATATAGTTTTGAGATCAGAATTTAAAAAAAAAAAAAAGTAGAATTGTGCTGGGAAAGAAGAAAGGTGGGATAGAATTTGATATTCCGAATGCAATGAATAATGTACAAAAAGATGAAACTCAGGAAACATAAGCATTACTGATGGAGGAAAGGAAATAAGTCTTAACAAGATGACAATGAGCCAAGTGATTTAGCACCCATGGCTCCTAGCACAAATTGGAAAGTTGCAGGTACAGATCCAAGTCATCTTGGAGAGATCACAAAACACATAAGGAAGTGCAGATGTTCTGCTTTACCTTTTTTTTTGTGGAGGGAGGATACCAGAAGTAGACAAAGGAAGTGGCGGGAGAGAATTATGATCAAGGGGCATTATATATACGTATGTTGGTTGTCAGTAAGAAGCATTTTTAAAAGATTTTATTTTGTGGAGTCAAGACTATGGTGAGCCATTGACGCAGAAAAATGAAAGATGAGAAACTCACCAGAGGCAAACGCAAAATTTTCAAAATTAAACAAAATATTGAGCTGGAGGATGGCTTAGTGGTTAAGGCACTTACTTGAAAGTCTAAGGACCCAGATTCAATTCCCCAGTACCCATGTAAGCCAGATGTACATGGTGGTGCATGCTTCTGGAGTTCGTTTGCAGTGGCTAGAAGCCTGGCACACCCATTCTCTCTCTCTCTCACTCTCTCAAGTAAGTAAACAAAATGTGATTCAGGGTGCAACTGGAAGCATAAGATTCAACAACATCCAAACATGGGGTCTATTTCTTTCTGATTTCAAGTCCTGTTACCTATTGGAACAAATGCTTCCTGCAATTAATTTTAAAAAGTCACATTGATTATAAGGGTTATGAAAATCTTCCTCTGGGTATACGCTTGTCATTTCCATGGAATAATTTTTCCCAATGCACTAGCAGCAGCCAGTCCTTGGGTCTCCAGCCAAGAAGCATTGCAATGGTAGCAGAATGTGGGGTACTTTTCTATCTGGCTTTTTTTTTTCACTCCTTACTTTCTCCATATATATAATTTATATTATAGGAAGAAGTTGGAGATTCCTCACCTTTCATCTACAAAAAATATTCTGTGTTGTCAGATTCTTCGAGCAGTGCATCTGATGGGCTTTCATCTCCCATCTTTCCCATTAAAATATGTGAGTAAATACTGCCCCCAGTAGTTAGTCAAAATAGTATCCCGCCACCTTGCACCCCTTTGGCTCCTGCGAACTAATCTGCACCTCCCACATTAAGGGAGAGATCAAAGGGTCGCTGCTGTTTTACGTGAGGTGGGTGCAGCAGGCTCATTTGTGAAGCACCCTGAGATAAACCGGGGGAAGAGTTCGCTGTGACCTCTCACCCAGAAACTGGAGTTCATAGTGAAATGTATGCGATTCGCAAACGATGCAAATAGAATGTAGAAATCAACATGAACAAGGGAGAGAAGCAGAAACCACACACACCATAAACATTTCTTAGATATTGAAATGCCTCACTGTTTATTAATGGATTAGCATGACAGAATTTAAATTTCTTTGTTTGAGCCCTATGCGGCCCTGGCTATATTGTCTCTTGCCAAAAAAAAAAAAAAAAAAAAAAAAAATGGACAGACGGACCTCTTCATAGATTAGCCCCGACAGCCACCCTGCTCTACAAGCTCTGAACCCCTTTCCTAAATTTGAATTGGATTCATCTCTCAACTTTTGAGTTTCCTCACCAGAATCTAGTTCCAACATCAAGCATTATTCTTCAGAGGGATAAAATACCGACCCGCTCTCAAGGTCATTTTTTCCTATAGGTAAAGAATCATACTTTCCATCGTAGACCATAATTTTCAGTCTTTTTGCCTCCTCTTTTTTGTAAATAATTTTTGTTTATTTTATTTATTTATTTGAGAGCAACAGACAGAGAGAGAGAGAGAGAGAGAGAGAGAGAACGGGCACGCCAGGCCCTCCAGCCACTGCAAACGAACTCCAGATGCGTGGGCCCCCTTGTGCATCTGGCTTACATGGGTCCTGGGGAATCGAGCCTCGAACCAGGGTCCTTAGGCTTCGCAGGCAAGCGCTTAACTGCTAAGCCATCTCTCCAGCCCCTCCTCATGATAGATAGATAGATAGATAGATAGATAGATAGATAGATAGATAGACAGACAGAAAGGCATTAGTGCCAGCCAGGATGTGGGAAGTACCTGTCCAGCCATTTCAGTAAAATTCCACAAGGAAAATGCCAGTTAGTGACTACAGCTGGAAATCTCCTTTTCTTGCCATATTTCTTTTTGAGGACATTTGTGTCACGTAATAGATTTTACAAACTGTGGAGCACTGTACTATCTTCAGCACACAAAGGCCTTCTAAGAGCAGGTAATAGCCTTGGAGGGGGGGGGTGTGCTTTATCACAGAAGAAAGCCCAGGCATGCCAAGATCATGAACTCTAAGAGGATAACCTGAAATTTACAGGAAAGATACCCAGAGACATCTGAAAACATCTAGGCTTTTGATATTTCTTCACTTGGTGGCAAAACTTACTGGATAAGTATGTGTGAGAGAAGTTAACCTGTTTGTTCACATCCCAAAATTCTTCCTTACTCATTTCAGAACTCACTGACAAGAAGGAGGAGGGTGGAAGGAGACTTGCCTTTCAGACGTGCAGAGGGAGTCCACTCGGCGAGTGGAATGCTTGCATTGGGCCTCTGGTGAATCCCCAGCCCAGCACACCGATCACCCAAATACTAGGAAAGTGGAAACAGGAGCATTAGGAGCTCAAGGTCATCCTTAGCTACATAGCCAATGAGTGTGTAGCATCCGTGCAGATGCGACCGCACCGTGTTGGAGGCACTCTGGGAGGCCTTCCTCGTAGCCAGCAAACCATGGTGTTGCAGTCAGGCTCGCATTGCTGGTAGAAATCACCCAACCAAGAGCAGCTGGTGGGAAGAAAAGGTTTATTTTGGCTTACAGACTGGAGGGGAAGCTCCACGATGGCAGCAGGGGGAAACGATGGCATGAGCAGAGGGTGGACACCTCGTGGCCAACAGCAGATGGACAGCAGTAGGAGTTTGTGCCAAACACTGGCAAGGGGAAGCTGGCTATAACACCTATGAGCCTGCCCCTCAACAATACACTGCCTGCAGGAGGTGTTAATTCCCAAATCTCCGTCAGCTGGGAACCTAGCGTTCAGAACACCTAAGTTTATGGGGACACCTGCATCAAACCACCACGGGCAGTGTTGTTTCATATTTTCCCAAAGATGCCAGGGTTCCAAGACAAGAACCAAATCTTCACCTTGCCACATGGGCATCTCTACCTGTGCCAGTCTTTTCTAATCACTATTCAACACCCTTAAATAGAGAATCATCTTATTCTACGCAAATCTGACCTATACAAATTCCCCAGAGCACAGACTTCGGTGAGGTAGAGCTGGTCTCCTTTGGTTCTCACCTTCTTTCTGACATAAGCTTTCTTTCTAACTGTCCTTTTATATCCAAGCTTCCCCAGACTAACTTATATACCTTGTTCTCCCAAAACCCTTTCCAGAGGACCCCAACAGTCAGAAGTCGCCTCTTTCTCTGACACATTTATGCCACTGTTCATTACAAGATTATATGCAACACCTTTAATGTTAGTGAAGTTATTACTACTTGGTAATAGCTTTCAATTAGATTTAAACCTCTTTGAAGTTATCGTGTCATATTCTACAAAGGGCTTCAGTGCTTAGAGGAACATTGAAGCATTTTGTCTAACGCCAGACTCCCTGAAATCAAGCTTCTCCCTCAATCACTGCCTCGCCGCATGGCCTTGGACAACTTGTTTGGCTTTATTAAGCCTAAATTCCCTCTTCAGAATAACATAAGCATAACAATAGTGATGATTCAATAAAGTTATAAAAATCGAAGGGGTCAATACCTTGAAGACCTTTAAAAACAGAACCAAGTTTGCATTACCATTAATAATCATCATGAGTCTCATTTTCACCCATTACTTGCTCATATTTTCTGGAATACATTCTATGATTATTTTATGTGTATGTTTACTTTCTTGAGAAAAAAAAACTGTTTGGGGATCTACTGAATTTGCAATACAAAAAAATACTGAAATACTGTAATTGGTTAACAATTTTATGTGAAGACAAAAGGACGTGTAACATATTTCTTTGAATGAATTGGGAAAAGGTGAACTTCTCTTTTTAGGACACCTTATTTTTGTCTCCTTGATCAAATCTTTGCAGAGAGCCAATTATGGCGATAAGTGACCATAACATAGCTGCTTAATGAGACCATAACATATGTGAAGACAGGAGCAGCCTGACCACCCCTGTCTCCCTCGCTGTTCCTGCCAGGATGCCTTTCACACTATAAGCAATGGCTGGGTATGTGATTGATTTCTCCTGCATCTGTGATCATTTTCTTCTCAATGTAGATCTCAAGAAAAGCAAGTAGTTCTCTAACAGTGCCAAGAACTTGAGTTCCTACTTTATTGATTTTGAAAGGGAGCAACTCATCCAGGGTATCTAATAATTTTTAGTGCAGCTAAGAAGCCATAAAGGTAAATTGAAAACAATTTTTGCGTACATGCAAACATGAACACATGCATGGGCACATGCAGGCACACAAGCCTGTATCATGGTGGGAAATAATTTCTTTCCTAGATCTCACATAGACTTGGTCTTTTTAAATTTTCCTAAGTGGTCTCACAACTTACCAGACTAT